>JAQGBY010002737.1:0-21733 GCA_034698785.1 Mycogona germanica | reverse complement strand
TCCCATGCCGGGAATCGAACCCGGGCCTCCTGGGTGAGAGCCAGGTATCCTAACCACTAGACAACATGGGACACATAAGCAACCATTGTCTTGCAGGCAAAATTGGATAGAAAATAGCCTACGGCAGCGCCGCCCATAATATATTCTGCATGGCGATTTTGCGATTTTGATGTATTTCACGCCCCACTGCCCCAGTATCAAGTTTACATTTTTATTTTCTGTACTGTATTACAGGATTTTCTGTACCCCTCTTGGTACTTTGGCACTATGTGAGTGACACATTTTCACCAGTACCCCAGGGCCGAATAATCGAGTGCCCACGCCAGGAATCGAACCTGGGACCACCGAGCCAGTCAGTCGCAATACCAACTGGGCTACGAGTCGGTTTCGTTGTTGGAAGGGCAAACGCCTTTTCAAATGGCTTCTCACAGACGATAGCATTTTGCTGAAATCAAAATAAATTTCCATTCACAATGTTTTTTATTGAAGGCCTTCAGACTCGAAGGCAATCGTTCATGGGCCATGAAAATTTGGCTATCGATAGTTATTCAAACTATCACGATACTATCAGTGTTCAAAAATAGTAACTAGTTCACTATCGATAGCCGAAATGATATCAATAGTATCGCCCAGCCCTATTTGTGTGTGTGTGTGTTGCGCGCGTCGTCGCTTAATAGAGTCGGGGAATTAATTTTATTTCATCTCTATTTTTTTGGGGTTATGTATTTTCGATGTATTTGGTGTTGCCGCGTTCAGTGGATATATCCAGCCGAGTACTAGCGCCGCAGAAACCGAGTCCCAGTTGAGCATCGGACGCGTTCGTCGTGAAGCTGCTGCCCCGCGACGACTGTGACCCAACCCCTTGGATTTCGGGGTCCCTAGAAACCGTCGAGCGACGACCGCTGACTGGTTGATTGGGGGTGGGGAGCCTAGCCGCCCAAATAAAAACAGGCGATAGACCGATCGAGAGCACAAACAATGACCGAATATAAGCTGGTGGTGGTTGGAGGTACGTGAATTCCCAGTTATTCCCGTGTTCCAATCCGATTCCTCTCGCTGGACCGAAAACCATTCCCCCCTCCACCTCTTTTGTTTGTCGTCCAGACTGACCCAACAATTCAGTCCTATTCCCGGTCCAGGAGCTTCATCTCTAGCATCTACTGTCCCACAACCTTCAAAATGGATCTCTTTTTCGATAGTCGGTGTCTGAGCGTCTACAATTTCGTGTCGTGTTGTGCGCCGTGTTGTTTTTGTGTCTCAGTTTTGTCGAGTACGGGTTATCATGTATCACATCGTTGATACTTTTCTCGGGTGATGATGAGAGCAGCGGTCGCACACATTTCTTTCCGTATACAAACGTCGTCCACCGCTAGTGGCGTGACTGTCGCTGGTGTTACCTGACTGAGATTCTACGTCCGATTGTTGGGTGCATTGTGGTTACCTTCCATTGTATGGCTTGTTGAATATCTTGTGAATTAGTTTTTCCGATCAAAATGCTCATGATTGGTGAGAAATGGGTGTCTGTTTGATCCCTAGGTTTAGGTTGTTTTTGTTTTGGTTGAACGTTTGTTTTTTGTGGGGGCATACCCCGTTTGCCGTTACGAATTGGGGGAGGCTTTACAGTCTTTTGACCTTTAAAAAGCCATCATTCCTCAGTGGTGCTTCTTCGGTTCTTTACCACCTGTAAAATCCACTGGATTGACTTTCCGGAGGATCCCATGTGTTTCGGATTCCGTTGGATAAATTGGCTGATTCCATTAATAATTAATTTTTGGGCGTGCTCGCAAGTTTATGCAGTAGTAACTGTAGTTGGTGACTGAACATGGTTTCAGCGAACATGTTAGTGTTTCCTTGTCTACAGTACAGGGTCATTTTGGTAATAGGGTTAAACTGATATATTTTTGTTTTTAGCTTTGTTTTCATTGTTTTCAAATATATACGTCCGAATTGCAAATGTTAAATTAGCAGTTCTAGGCTGTAGGTTTGGTAAAATGAAATATAAAAAGAAACTTTTGAATTATTTTGTATTTTCCGCATCGAATGTGTTTCAAATCCTTGTCCAAATCGCCAATGATTCGCTGATGCATGTTCATTTCATACTCTACAGGTACACTACATGCAATCAAGTATTTCCGGGGTGTCTCCTCACTTTTTGATTTTTGTCAATGCATAGAACACCCAACAACCTGAATTTTTTAGAAGCCCTGTCCACAAATTTGGCGCACATGTCTCTAGAATATTTTAAAGAGCAAATTAAAATGCTGGTTGGTCGTCAGACAATTGTCGAAAAATAGTAATCGCTCCGTTTTTGAACCACTCCCACAATTACTACTCTTTCTTGCGAAATAAATTTGAAGTTTTTGTTTTATGCCGCCCCATGTCAGTGGCATGCGTTAACAAGATACATATACTGGGAGCATCGTTATCGTTCAGTACCAATCAAATTTCGGTGCCCCCACCCTCTATCTCCGCGAACAGAGGCAACCGAACCCCATGACCGAGTGTGACATTTCAATAAAATTCCTAGTTATTATCCAGCTGATCAGTAACAAGTGATGCGCTTCTGGCTAGCCTATAAAAAATAGTCTCGGGCGGGTAATAGGCCAGACCATAGTCACAACATTTTGTATGTATGTGTTACAATTTAAATGGCCTCGCGTTGGCTGTACGAGGCATATTTGTCAGATCCCGTGTTCGAATCCAGCCTCTATATGCAGTACAAAATAGTGTTTTCACTTAAAATGAGTACATGTATCTAAATTGAACCCGCATTGAAGAAACTAAATGTTAGAAGCTTATTTGGGAGAGACCAACATCATAATTTGTAAATTAGTCTTAGCAGATTTAAAAACTATTTTATTTTATTTGTTAAGATGGCATAATAGTACTATTTCTAGAGAAGCTGATTTTGTGTTCTACCTTCCATTTTCTATTTTTTTAAACAACTATTTTGTTAATCAAGAAACAAAAATCGATTCGCTTGGAGTTTCGGCTCGTTACATGATCTGTACAAAAACAATGCAGATCTTTTGTCCAGTACATGTAGAACAATTGTGTCCAAACAGTACAGTCCTGTAGTTTTCCAACACAATTGTATACAATATATTTTCAATCGATCACAAACAATTTGACTTGATGGTTAAGATATTGATGAAATATGCTAGTTTAGCTTTCCATGTAGCCTGGATGGTTTTTTTTTGTATAAGAGTATTTTTTTAATTTTTATTTTCAATCACTGTAGTCTCTGCACTACAGGCGTTTCTGTACCCCTCTTGGTGCATAGACACTATGCGAGGGGCACAATTACAGTATCAGTTTATTTTTTAAAAAATAAGCTTTTGTCGGCAAGTAAACAGACCCAGCGCTACCACTCTGGGCTAAATTATTTCAAGCGCATATCTCAATACTTCTGTACTTGTGTAGCGTAAAAGTCAGGGCAAACGGTGAGTGAAAATACGAACAATTTATAATATATTGTCCTAACTCATTTGAAATTTGGACGAATGCCAGACGGAGAGCTGTTAACCAGCGCTAAACAGTCATTTATTTTTACTGTATAACCGCGATTTCCAAAAGTTGGCGCCCTCGCACACGCCGCCTCCTCGTCTGACATTCAGCCAAAATTGACTCGGAACTGAGTCGGTAATTTCCTGTCATCGTGCGGCTCCCGCCTCAACCTGGCAAACCAGTCAACGGTTTCAACTGGCCGACGCAGTTCGATCGACAATAGACAGATCTTCGAAGTCACTCGCCATTTCAACCCTGAGCCAAAATGGAATTCGTTTTGATTAGATGGACGCCCAGATTAAGATCTACAACAAGTTGTCGAGCTTTCGATAGCGGCACGGCCGCCCCCGCCTCTTCCTCCTCCACCCCCGCGCACGCATGTATGCGGTGGTTCCGTTCTCGGGCCTGGTCCACTGACGGGTCTCTAGCTGTGGCTCTCTCTCTCTCTCCTTCTCGATTAATTATTAGTATTTGGCAATCAAGTCGGTCGGCGGGCTGTTTACACGCAGAGCCCGCGTGACCGCGACCACCACAGGTGCCACCACTTTTATCGTGGTCATTATAGGGCGATTACTGTGAAGGATCTGACCGAGTAATTCTGACAAAGGCCACCACTTTAATGAAGCTCGTATTGGCGGGGCGCTCGTTGGCGGCTGGAGTGAGTAAGCGCCAATGATAAAAATGGATTGTTTCTAAGAATTGTCGCGTTCGTGCCTCATGGTCATGAGTGTGCATTATGTCTAAAAAAAACAATGGTTCACAATGCTTATGTCATTGGTAGCTCTCTGCAATTTGAAATCGATTGATTATAATTGGATTTTTAAAAAATGTTATTTGGAGATGGTGAGCGAGTGTAATATTCGCAATCCCAGAACCGCTCAGTTATATATCTATTTCATGTTCTATTATATTTACCCCTGTGGAATGCCTAGACTGAGATAAATGAGGCATAGCATAGAAAAATGGCAAATTAATTTGCCATTTGTGACTTGGTTATCTAGATTTTCGGGCTGTTATTGTACACACTTGTAATGCTCTCTTGATTAATCCCTCGGATTAGTTCCTGCTTAAAATCTGATGATTGAAATCTGAGAGATTATAGGCCGATACCGATTCACTGTATTTCCTGCAATGTGTGATTTCCTCTCAGACAAATGGCTACACTCTTGAGCAAAATGTAAAGTGTTTAGTGATATTCATTTGTATAAAAATTCCACTCTTTAATTTGAAATTGTGTTCAAAACTATCTCTTCTTATCTTTCGTTGTTGCCAAATTAGCATGCTATATCTCTTGTCAATAAGATGTTAAGTGGATTTTTGATTACGGTAGCTATCTCTTTACAAAAAAATGTATTTGAAGATCATTTGGTCCAGAGCAATAAGTAACCAAATGGTTATCGCGCTTCTTGATAGTGGATATCATACGTTAGATAATTCGATTATCTCAAGTTCGTGAATCATGAGGAGGTGGGACTAAACGTAATGATTTGCGTTGTTTTGCATTTACTGTACATGTAATGCTCACACGTCGCACCCGCTGGCCGTTAGGGCGCGCCACACTCGCTCCACACAACAGCAATTTGCGATATCCACTGTAGTCTGTGGGCAGGTTGACAATGGAGGGAGATGGGCAGATGGGATGGACAAGCTCCATGAATAGAAGCCCATTATTTTTGTAAAGTACGTGGGTGAATTGAAGAGTCTCCAAAATTAATTTTCATGTCTAGACGTCAGAATTGCGTCTGCCGGATACCGAAGGTCAAGGATAATCTGCCGTGCGATTGTTAACTACAAATAGACAATTCCTCAGAAAGAAGAATAATTTATTGTGGTTTGAATATGTTGAAGAACTAAGTGGTTGAACCCCAAAACATTTATTAAAAATCTCGACTACTGTAAAATATGTGCTGCAAACATTAAAAAAATTCTGTAATGTTAAAACCAAGAGGGCAAGACTTAAGAACTCGTTATAATTCATTATTTTGATTTTTGACTAATTCACTCTTCTATTTTGTATTTCAGCTGGAGGCGTTGGCAAAAGTGCCTTAACTATACAGCTGATACAGAATCAGTAAGTTATTATATTTATCTTGTCTCGACAGACGCAGTGAACGCAGCTGCCACTTTTTCTGTTTAATGTTTTTAAGGACATGCTTCCAATAAAATAATCACGATTTATTTTTATTTTTTGTTTTTCAGCTTCGTTGACGAGTACGATCCTACAATCGGTAAGTTGACACCAATTTCCGGAACATCTCTTACATGTAACATCGATAATGCTACGTCCAACATTGGAAAACGAGTGTTCTTTATTTTTGAGACGTGCCTCATGTTGCGTCAGAGATCGTTGGCGCGATTGAAATACAATGTATATCGTAACAATTTTTTGAATAACCAAATCATTAGTTTTATTGGTTCGTAATTCGGGACGTTCGTTGTTGTCGGCCATTTCCCCGCAATTATAAGTCAATGTTGTTGGTTTTATTTACAGAGGATTCGTATAGGAAGCAAGTGGTAATAGATGGAGAGACGTGCTTGCTCGATATCTTGGATACGGCTGGGCAAGAGGAATACAGGTAAGCCTTGCGGGACTGTTGTGCATCATTTAGACAGTACCCCAGTATTGGTCTATGTCATTAGAATATAACAAACTGATCATCTACGTTGCAGTTTCATCGAAAATTAATAATTTCTACCATCCGTTCATCGTTTCAGTGCCATGCGGGATCAATACATGAGGACCGGCGAAGGTTTTCTACTTGTTTTTGCTGTAAATAACGCCAAATCCTTCGAAGATATTAGCACGTACCGAGAACAAGTGAGTCAAATTTACGCAAGTTGCATATTTAGTTGTCTTTGATTAAGAGGTGCCTTTATAAATTCTCAATATATCGTCCATAAAAATAATATTAAAATTTGTGTCTAAAATTCACCAGATCAAGCGGGTTAAAGATGCCGACGAAGTCCCCATGGTCTGTGAGTAATTTTTGGTATTGTTGCTGCAACAAGTGAATCTGGTGTTAAGCAATATTTAAAAATTAAAATTTTGTCCGGATAGAGGAAGAGTCTAGTTCTTAATAATTATTCAATTATTTTTTCCTAAAAGAAAATTGTGCTCAGTGTATTCGATAATTATTACTTTCTATATTGACCATTCACTTTAAACAAACTAAAGTAACACCTGGTCAAATGGTTCTTTATATGTTGCTTGTGTATGGTCACTCATGCGCATCTTTCTCTGCAACTCTTCAAATATGTGCAGTGGTCGGAAACAAGTGCGACCTCCCCACTCGTGCGGTGGACACGAAGCAGGCAGCCGAGGTGGCCAAAAACTACGGCATCCCTTTCATCGAGACATCAGCGAAGACGAGGATGGGGGTGGACGATGCCTTCTACACCTTGGTTCGAGAGATCAGGAAGGACGTGAGTGGACGGGTCAATGTCGTCGTGTTCGGTGCATCTCCCTTTTACAATACGCTTTTTGCTCTAACCATTGTTCTCTTGATGGTGCAGAAGGACAGGAAAGGGAAGGACAAGAAGAAAAAGAAAATATCTTCCACCAAAATTCGCTGCACAATATTGTAACAAAGTAAGTTGATTTGTTTTCAAGTATCTAAAGCTCACCTATGTGCTTGTCTTTTTCCAGCTAACATAATTACCAATTATTCAGGATAGTGGTCCATCCACGAACTAGTGTTTTATATTGACGAACAAAATTCAAATTTTCTTTCATTTATGTGAAATCTACCAGTTGTTTTTTTTGCCTGCTTTTATATGATTATCTTCATTTATACAATGATAAATACTTTTCTTTATACCCGCTGTTGTAATGATTGTATTTTCTATCTCGTTGCAGGTGTTATTTTTCTTCATCAGAAATTCTAATCATGTTTCAAATTGGAGCCTTCCATCGGTGCGCCGCTGATCTGTCTGGGCAGTGAGCTACCGCTTGCATGATGCTAATAACAATTTTTTTTACAGTAGCCCTCTTGTACATTGCACCCTCTCTCTTCGGGGTTTTGGTTTTGTTGAGCGAGCGCAGCCTGCTCGAGCATTTACAGAAGAACTGACATACGCAGTCGCGCGCGCGCGAGGTCGGGGGACGACTAACGACGATGGGTTGACTGCGCCATCTGATTGCAGTGGCGATCCCCTTGTGACGACGGCTGGCGAAACCGGATGGACTAGTGCTGACGACAGTTTTTCTCCCGGATGTTCACTCGACGACAGAGTTGTTGGACGATTGTGTCTCTCCCTTGGTGGATCGGCTCTGAATGGGAGCAGCTCGGAACAGCTTCCAGCGAGAAGCATTTCTTATTGACGTCGATTGAATCGTGCCAACTTCTTGTGTCCCCTAGGGTCAATTCGGGAGTTAGAATCGTGCTCGGCCACGCCTGCCTCGCCGCCGGGTCCCCCGTTTGACCATTGCTTAGGGAGTTCGATTTTTTTATGCGGGTGAGAAGGGTTCGCCAGAGAGAAAGAGTCGTGGGGAAGAAGGGGACAACGAAGATTATCCGATTCTTAAATTCGTTCGTGTGTATTGTGTTGCTAACGGTGGTCGGGTGAAAGAAACTAATCTGTCGTTGGGAGATTTCCGTGCATCGAATTACTTGCTTCCCAATATGTGATATAATCCCCAAGTTTTTTGTTTTTTGTCTTATTTTTTTCTCTCCCTCGAATAAGATTCTTCCATTTCTAATATGTGAATTTTTTATCGCCGAATACTACTGATCATTGTACTACACTTGTGCTAGAATATTTTGACTTGTGGTGTGGGATGGGGAAGATGTGTTTTTTTTTTCTCCGTGACAAGTTTTTTAAGGGGCTTGTGCGAGTGTCACCTCCATATTATTGTGCTAGCTAGTTCTTTTTTAAAATTCGGATTACGTTTATCTGGAAATGGGGGATTCTGACAATTTTTTTGGTGCGATGATCGCAAACACAAAGTGGTGTATCACTTGAAATTTGCGACGGACAATTTGTGAATTCTAGTTTCCACCTTAGGGGCATGTGAGCTAGCCTAATTATACATTTTTTGGTTGCGCCGACCCTCGATGGCTCAATGATGATGGAATTTCGGTCTAAATGTCCTCTATTTAGCGGGTTTTGATGACAAACGTATTTTTCATTCCTGCGGAGGTTTTTTGTCTAGATTAGATTTCTTGGTTTGGCGCGAACCACAAAGTTTGAGTCTTTGTGACCAATTACATTTCTCGTTTGTTCGCAACTTATTTGAAATTGAAAATGTTCGTATTGGAAAAATTGGATCAATTAATTGAAAAGGAGCACTTTCACTTACAATTTGTTATTGTAATGCATTTCTTGAAAATTAGGGCGACTAAATAATTTTCTGTGAACAATTTGGAAAGTTTCGATGAATTCCCAAAATTATATTGGTCAAAAATACTAATCGAGAGTCCATATTTATAAGATTTCATGTGAATGTTAATACGGCTTTATTTCGCGTTTTGCTGCTTGGAAAAGTAATTTAGTTTTGGTCAGAGACTTGGTAGAGACTTTTAAAAAAATAATTATTCATTGTAGTGGGATTTTCTGTACCGCTCTTGGTGCTAAGGCACTATGTGAGTGGCACCTTTTCAGCAGTACCCCGGGATCGAATAACCGAGAGCCCGCGCCGGGAATCGAACCCGGGACCGCCGAGCCACAGTCAGTCGCAATACCAACTGGGCTACGACAAGTCGTACAAATCTTACATCGCAAGTCTGTTAACAAAATGACATTCACGAAGCAAAACGATAAATGTTTTATCGTGTAATTGTTAGGGCCCCAAGAGTCGCATCAGGGACAGGGAGGCTCGTCCTTAGTCGTTTACGTTTGTTCTGTAATTCGATTTTAAATTTGCACCGAGATGATACATGACGAATACTGTTTTTGCTCGCAACCCCGGGGTCCCTTGGTAGTCTCGCTGTCTTTGTGTTGAAACTATTCTACCAAACCGTGTTTTTTTTCGGTGGTACTAGTGAGTCCAGTTATTTGTCTACGGGTTCGTTGACTGAGGCATTTTGTAATTTCACATTTTCTGTATAGGTTAATTAAATTTGTGCAGTTTGCCACTGTTACGAGTTTGAATTAGGGCAGCGTCGGTAACTACATAAGTCTTTTTAAATATTTATGGCCACTCGAGATTTGCCTGAAACTGTTCATACGATTTGATGATTTGCTATTATAATAACCACTAATGGAATGCTATGCGTTCAAATGAATAATCACTGTACTATCCCTGAGATGCAAACCGTTCTAATCGGGTTTGTTTAATGAGAGATTAAGCAATATTAGTTTCAAGCTTCTAAGCTATGATACAGGATGTATTTATAAAAATGTTATTTGTCGGTTCAGCTGTATCGGGTTTTCAGTAAGTTTGGGCCAGTAGAACAATCATTTGAACTGTGAAATACATTTGATCAAATATGTTACTGGTCAACAGCAAAAATAATTCGCCTGGTTTAGCTAATTGCTACATGCTTTTCTTAATTATTGGCAGCTAGTGTTAAGAAAGTTTTCTGATCCTGCCAATTTCATTTTTCTATTAAATGCTGCCAAGTACTATTTCAGAATTTTTCATCCAAGGTTCACACCTCTCTGTTATCCCTCCCCCATATACGAGTACCTTAAGCATGAAACTATTCGGCATATCTAATTTATGATTTGAGAGAAACAATACTATTTCGTACGAGACTATTTTGCCTTTGCATTTTAGGGACAGTCCTTGTTAATAAATTTTTTATGTGGTCCTGGCAACTCTGCCCCCAGTTAATTGCACAAATTAATATAGTCGCAGTGCTTCAAAGTGTTACGCGATGCTACCAGGAATCGATAGGGAGGATGAGTCAAAGTTCACACCCTCATTTTTTTGTGGTTTGTAAAATGGGAGAAAAGGTAATTTTTCGAAACGTTGCGATAACGTTTTTGAATTTAATTTAAAAGGTGCGATTTTGGAACGTTATCATTTATTTATCTCCATTTTATTGTTATGAGACTCAATCACTTGATTGAAATTCACGATTTCTTGGTGTCTATTCGAAATCTGGTAAGCATGAGTTTCATTTAAAGCATATGTACAACTAAAAAAGTAAGTTGGTAATTTGGTAGACCATGTACGCGTGTGTTACAAAAAGTCGTTCTGGTATCCCATTTACATCTGAGCTTTTCGGTTAATTGTTGTTTGGGAGAGGGCCACAAACGAGACATAAGTCGCGTGTCGTGATACAGGGGAAAATTTGTACCATGCCTCCAAGCTCGGACGTAGAGGGGATGTTAAGTTACTAGTATCCTGGAAATCATGTCTGCAACAAATCATGAAAGAAATAACATGTCAGTGATTGAGGTCACATTTGCCAGCCCGTCCATGTATAAAAATTGTAGCTATTAGCTCTACATTGATTAACACTGTATGACCAAATTTATTAAACTTTGTGGTTGGGTTTCTTTAAATAAATGATTGTGGTTATATTATTATTATTGAGTGACTCGTGTGAATTATTTTTGAATCTGCTCGAATATTTGTATATTTTTAATTTTATTACAAAATGATTTTGTTGATTATTTATTTTAAAAATTATGAAACTGCAAATTTTATCAAAAACAACATTTCATCTATTAAAAATATATATTGCTTTCTAAATTAGCCTTTTCGTGTAATTTGTTAATTCGGAACTTTTCGAATTGCCCTCTAGGTACTTTTTCGGTTTCCACTGATGATGAATTGTCCCTCTTGGCTCGACATCATTGCCAAATTTTCGCGGAAAATATTTCAAAAATCAGACAGCATTGTCAATTTGTGAAAAGCAAGATGGCGGAGTTCAATTCTGGTGAGTTCCGGATTCTGCTGGTTTTTAATGTTTTTTTCACATTGGCAGATGTGTCGAACGTTCCTGAATTTAATGTATTTGTGAACGGCGCTGCTCGCATTACAGTGAACGCTTAATACACTCAGTTCTGCGTTGCTCGTAAGACTGGTTTTTCGAACCAACGAAGAAGTCTAGGGAAAACTGCGCGGTACGTCTTTGATCTTTGGAAGCTCCTTTTGGTTTACTTTAGGCCTATTGTGTCCTTGTGCAAGGCACGTCGATGCTTGGGGCCGCAACGGTAAAGTAGGTGCCAGCAAAAAGTGTCATAAATTAGTCGTCCAGCTTTCAGGAATCCCTTGTTGGTCCCAATAATGTCATGCGTATTCATATCTATGTGTTTTGCCACTCCAATCGTGGTTTCGTGCTTTGGTTTGACCCAAACCAATACCAAATCTAAACCGCTATTTCTGAAACCGTAAGTGCCAATTCTGACTGTTCTTGTTCATCGTCAATAATCCACTTGAATGCGGCTTTCACTATATTACTCTTAATTTAATTGGTTGTTATTATTGTTATTCAAGCAGTTATGTTTTTTTTTTTTTTTTTTTTATCAACTGTAGTCCACCGCACTACAGGCGTTACGTCCCCCTCATGGTGCTTAAGCACTATGCGAGGGGGAACGGGGGAGTTACTTAGCTAATAGCCTTGGTTGCTACTTCTAATCAATCAATCTTTGGCCAACAGTAGACCAACCATAAGTGATGCCATGGCGTGGCGATCATCTAATCAAAATCTAAAAAAGTATACTCGATTCGTATGCCTTATTGTTAGTAGACCAACTAGTAAAATAAAATGTTTGTTATGATCCCCCCCTAGGGGCGACCTGGAAACTTTGCCTAACCTAGGCTGCCTAGAAAAGGGATCTTTAATGTCCCGATATCGTACAGGTACTAGCCTGATTTTACTTCCATTCCGAAAGAAGGCGTGTGAAGGAATTTCTCTCGCCCGAAAAATTCCAAAGGTGTCTGCCGGAATCGAAACTGCGATCACTGGCCACGAGGAAAGCACGCTATCCTCGACCACTTTAGACCAACTAGTGAAAAGGTTAAGTCTAAGCTGGTTAGGTCTTAAGTTTGTATGTATATTGTACGTTTACGAGTGTATGGTGTGTTTTAGTGACGCCATGTTAAAGCAGGAAAGCTAGCACGATTTTTCGCGTTGAATACTTTTTTTCTCTGTGATTACTGGGTTTGAACACATTTGACAGTCATTCTTAAACACATTACTGTATTTGTTTTCAACTGTAGTACAGTGTGGACATGCTTGTGTAGCGTACAGTACAGTGTACCGAGAATACAAGTGTACGTTTATGTACAGTACATTTGTTCATGTACAGATTTGACGTAAGAAACAATTTGTTGGCGAGATTCTGGACCTGTGAATCCGTGCGTAGGATATAACTGTGCGCCCGACCACCTCCATCCGAAATTATCGAGATGCGACCGAAACCAAGGTTAACCGACCTTGGGTATTAGGCGTTTTCCTTACGCGCATTGACAAGTTCAGGTTCAAAGCACTCCGTACTGGTGAACGACAACATTAAAAGCAGTTTCGGCTACATGGTATGCGATAATATGAAATCAAATCTCGAGGTCACATAGAGAGCGGGTGAATAGTTCGATTTAAGAAACGCCTCTGCGAGAAAAATAATCACGTTTATTTTGTTTGTGTGTAAGCTCAATAGGAAGCGATCTGCAACTTATGCAGATTACTTCCATTGTTTTTGTTATATTATTCAATTTGTTGCTGAAAAACACGTTGTGCGCACACGTATGCTCATGATGGAATTTTATTTTAAAAACGCTATATTAGATATTCTAAGGTTTTAAGATTTTTTTTTGCGAAATCTGGTTACGGTACTGTACAGGAATGGCATACGCTGTCCTTGAGCTCAGTTTCGATTCATTTGTATGACTTTCTATGCTAGACGTGTCACAAGAAAACGGCTACAAACGCTTATTGGACAGTACTACATGTCCTGGGCCTGCCGGATTTGAGCAAGTGAGATTGAGTTTATACACGATTAAAATAATATCTGTCGGTCGTACCCTAAATTCATCTGTTCCAGGCCTGCGCTAATCTAATTCTGTCGCGGCATTTGTTTGTCAAGGTGCTGGAGAATAAGCCGAACGACTTATCTGTCGAGAATCCTGAGGTTGGATGTTCCAGTTCATGTTAGTATAATCCGTAAATTAAATTCAGTTTTAAGTTGGTCTGTGTTGTAGGGGATGACGTGCTACGAGTTTAGAATGTCGCCCACCGTGTTGCACATATTTTCTTTTCCGGTTATTTATCGTAATTGTAGCTTGCAGTTTCGAACTTTAGGAAAACATTGCGCTCTTGACGTTATTCTAAACATGAATGATATCGTTTATTTTTCGATACCAAAGGCATGGTTTCGATATATGAACACTGATTTTAGAATGGCTGTTTAATTTCTTTCTGAATTTCACAGCAAACATTGTGTCTCATCCAAGAATGGTCCATAACCCGTTTGCCGTGAAGTCCGGTACAACAAGAAGCATGGCTGATAGCACAGATCACAAGGGTGAGATATCCGCTGTTCGGAATCAGATTGAATTTATATTCATTTCAGGAGCAATTTCCTCTTTTCAAGTGTGTGTCTTGTCGTAGTAGCCCAGTCGGTATTGTGCCTGACTGGCTCGGCAGTCCCGGGTTCGATTCCCAGCCCGGGCTCTCGACTATTCATTCGATCCCGAGGTACTGGTGAAAATGTGCTCCTCGCCATAGTGCCTAGGCACCAAGAGGAGCAAAAATAAAATGTTGGTGACCAATGTTCAAGTTACCATAGATATGACTACCTTTTATCAGCTGATGAAAAATGTGTGACTGGGAAATGCAATATTTCATAATAAAATAATCTTGCCAGTATATTTGCAAATAGGGATTTAGAAATAGTTGCATGAACGTTCCTTTAATGTGTTTAAAATCTTTCTTGACCAGTCATAAATATTTGTTAATCGCCTTTATAATGAACATGTATCGGAATCTCCATCTTTCTGTTTGTTAGAATCTCGTCCGATTCTCGCTCCAGCCAGAATTCTAGCTCCGGCCAATACGAATAACAATGTTGCCACCAGTGGCGACAGCAATAACACTGGTAATATTCCAGCTGTGTTTGTATTTTATTTTGATAATGTGGCACTTGAATTCGCATTTTTAGTGTTAATGTGCTTACTTTGTGACCATAATCGAGGCTGGTGAATTTTGGGGCACGCTTTCGCCTTAATGGTGAATCTGATTGCTGTCGACTAACCATTTTCTCCGATCGTCCGTCGTTCCAGCAGTAGCAGGAGCGACAGCCAGCGCCGTCGTAGCCGGAACGTCCACCACCCATGCGCCCACCCAAGTCGCCGCCTCCAAATTCGCCTTTCGACCTTCAGCATTCGGTAAACTAAATTGTGCCTGCTTCGTCAGTTCTGAGAATAAATATTTTCCGCGATCAAATGTGATTCTCTTGGTTTTTAGGCTTGTGTTCTATTTAGAAAGTAAATTATGTTGAAGGGGATAAACGGGACCATTTATCTGCGATGATAATAGTTGAATAATAAAGTTCAACCCCAATTGAGAAGTAAATCCAAAATGTATCCATTATCAAGATCACATAAAACGTGACACTCTTTTCAGACACGTCCTGTGTGATTTTGATCGTTCCTAAATTTTGGATTATTTCGGAGAAGAACATTCTTTCGTGCTTAGATTATTTCAAATTTACCTTGGCACTCTTGAGGAATAAATGCTAAAATGTGTACGTCCGACCGGACGTACTAACTCATTAAAACTGGAAATATTTAATTACAAGGTTTTTCTGCTATAGGAATATATCGCTCATTTAGAGTGCTCTTTTTATTCGTCTTGTTAATAGCCGCTTAGATTTCGAGTTTTCTATATTCCATTTTCTCTTTCCATTTTGTCTGATTGCCATGACGATGAACTGCAGATGTTAGAAACTTCATTTAAGTTCATTGATTTTAATTGCATACTTTTAGACTCAACTGGGAGCAGTGCCAGTTCTACATTCAGATTAAATGCACCAATTCTGAACAACCCTTTTCTCAGAGTCGATGCTGGCATCGGTAAGTTTACCGGCAGCTTTTCTTAATTGTGCCGTCAACTGAATCATTTGTAAACAATAATTATGAGGTCGATGCCGATATGTGTAAAACGCAGAACGAAAAGGAGATTGTTGAATGGCCATCGGGGATCTGCGACAAGGGTGTAGATTAACAGGATTTATTTCCGCACTTCTGTCATTACATATTCTAACGTAAACCCAATTGTACGTAGAGATTATGGTAACAATTCGTATTAAGGTGGAAGGTCATTTTTTGTATAGCATCCACCTTAATACGAATTGTTACCATAATTTACATACATGTTCTCTACATACAATTGAGTCCTTTTACGTGTCTAGAAGTGCGGAAATAACTCCTGCTCAACTACGCTCTTGTCGCCGATAACTGGTTACCAACCAACAATCTCCTATTCGCTCCATGTTTGAACAATTTAATTTAAAACATGAAATCTGGGAACAATAAAGCGCAATAAGAACTTTCCCTATTGCGTCAGTTATACTTTTTTAAATATCATTTATAATTGCTCATTCCTACTTTTATGGGTTAAATTTCTTGGGACTTAAAAATGTTTAGTTTTTGTTTAATACTCCGCGTTTCCAGCCAAAAAGGTAGCCAGCAAGCCGGAAGTGTCCACCAGCAGACCGGTGCCAGACCAGTGTTTGCCGGATACGGGACAACAGGACATGGAAGCCACGGTCGAGTCGACGGAGACCGTCGTCGCCGGCGCTCGGGACGGATCCGCGCTGGAGGCGGCGTCCGGCAAGGAGTGTTCAGACAGTGCGCCAACGCCGGTGTTCGTCCCCGCCACTCTCACCGCACAGACGGCGACACAACCTCTGCCGCCCACAGCGTCGGCCTCCAACTGTTTCTGTCCATCCAGTTCGGCGGATGCCAGGTCAATTTCCTTAGTTGTGTTCGCTCATTGAAACCCTCGAAAAATTAAAACCCTTGAGACATTCGTAATTATAAATATGTGTCTGATAAAAATGGCGAGTACATTTTTGATTTTGTGTGTGTGTTTGACCATTTCGACTGTTTTGTAGGGCGCCGCCCCAGCAGAGTGGTTCGTTCGTCTTTGGCCAGAACATGGACTCACGAGTTCTGGTAGGTTTACAAGTACGTCTATCCGAAATGCGAAATTTTTTTAAAACTTTAGTTTTGATTTGTGTGACATATTTTGTGTGTGGTGATTGCAAAATATTGTGGCGATTGGGCAACATTTTGCAATATCGCATATATTTGCTGAAAACGAGTCAACAGTTCTGATTTCGTTACTAATTGATACTCAATGCCTGTCCTTTGTAGAACTTCAAGTCAATGAGCGGCACTGCCAACGGGTCTGATGCGGTCTCGTTCGACGGCAAGGGTCCCCACTCCGATGGTGCTAGGGGGACCTCTGATGTTGACTACGCGGACGCAACGTCGGACGCGGAGGACGATGCAGGTGGGGATGTTGGGATGCATTATTCTGGTCTCGTGCAGTCCACTGTTTGTTGTCCCAATGTATTTTATTATAAACTAATTTGCATGCACATTTTCGATCTTCACTCGAGGGAAAGTCAAATTAGCGCCAACTAGGTTGTCACAAACCTTTTTTTTTAATAATGAACTGAAATGTCAGGTCAAAATTTAGAAGGGGCGAAACTGGTTTGCGAAATTTCTACTCTTTATTCAAACATATTTCTTGTTTTTGTTATAGCAAGCAAGCAGGTCAAAAGTCTGACCGAATCCGCTCTGGAATACGAGTCGCGTCAGGTGAAGCGAACTTACGAAGAAGTGGCAGTAGTAACTGGCGAAGAGGACGAATCTAACGTTTTGCAGGTACGCTACTTACCCAGTCCCATAACTAATAGGATGTCAGAAAAGTCTCGAATCATATGCGAATGAGGTTTCTAATAAATAATCGCTGTCTCGCATTGCTCCTGTGTTCTGAAACGTTTCGGGTACACTATATTTGCGTGATTAGCCATATTGTTATGTACGAGGACCCCGTGCTCGTGGACAATGACGTTCGCAATGATTAACAAACATCCGATCTTTTCTTAGATACATTGTAAGATGTTCACGTTTGACAAGCCAACATCCTTATGGGTGGAGAAAGGCCGAGGACTGCTCAGGTTAAACGACAAAAAACTCGACGACCATACGATCCAGTCTCGAATTGGTAAGCAATTCAGTGTTGTCGGACAGCATTACATCTGTGAATTGGCACGAAGTTGCGTTGCAATGTCTGCTGCTTCCGTATCGCCTTATTAGATGTGAGTGTCGTCGACTTTGCAAAGTTCGCGATAGGTTTGAGCCACAATCGTACTGACGTGAAGTGGATTGTCTACTTTTATTTTTGCAGTTGCGAGGACCCAGGGTAGCCTGCGGGTCGTGCTAAACGCCAAAGTCTGGTCAGGAATGTCCGTGGATCGTCCGAATCCGAAGAGTGTGCGGCTCACTGCGCAGGACGGAGAAGCTGCTCGCATCTATTTGATCACGGTGAGTTATCAATGAGTTCTTTTTCGAGAGACTTAAGAAAATAAGTGGGGGGGATATCTGCTATCTTTAAATGGAAGACTAACACGCGATGGGAATTCAGCTAAAAGTATGAATCCTGAGATTAAAAATCAAAATTGTGTACTCAATCGTGCTCTCTCTCATCGACTAAAATTCAGCTAAACATTAATTTGCCCTCAATGTTTAATTAACCATATACAGTTTTGTAGTTGATATTTTACATTCACAATATCAGATTTAGACTAAAATGTTTAAACGTCTGACGGGTTCGTCTTCATGCATTCATTTTTAATATTTTAATCATAGTTTTGACACACGCTTTCTTGTTTGCATTCGGATATTCCAGTGTGTGTGTGTTCCATGTTTCTGTTGTTGCATTTTTGAACAGGGGAGCGCCAAAGACATCGACCTGTTATTCGGCGCGCTGGATTGGCGTGTCACTGCGCTGAAGACGAGCGAGGAGAAGAGAGGCGGCAACGAGTTATTCGGCGGCGGTGCCGGCCGTGACGATACGGCCATCTCGTCTTCGGTGGCCACCTCGCCCAACCTCAGCACGTCGCCCTGCTCCAGCAGCAGCAGCAGTAGCTCGTCCTCATCCTGCGGCGGCGGTGGTGGTGGTGGTGGCGGCGGGATCAGCATCACCGTTACCACAGGATCCTCAGTCTCCTGTCAGGCCGGCGGTTCCTCCTCCCTGGATAGTCCAGGTGGTGGCTGTTTCGCTGGCAGCATGGCGTCCGCGCAGCAGGCGCCACCCAGCGTGTCGGTGACGGCCGCCGAGAACCTTGGTCCGAAGAAGCGGCGAATCTCGCCGCCCTCTGAACAGGACGAGGAGAATGCGGTAGCGTTTGGTCGCGACGCTCCACCACCGATCGACAACACGACGCGCGTTCAGGAGCGACAGGTCGATTCTACCGACAACATCGACAGCAACAGTTGCGACGGTGAGGGCAATTTATTTTTATCTAGATCCTCCTTTCCCTCTGCGGCATTTTTATCGGCTAGGAGAACTTGTGCAGCACAGATTAAGTTAGTTTTTGACAATATCACTACCACCGGATTTTCTGTACCCCTCTTGTTGCTTAGGCGTTATGTGAGTGGTTCATTTTCACCAGTACCCCGGGATCGATTAATTGAGAGCAAAGTGCTTGTTATATATTACAGAATACTCTGTTTACCGGCGTATACATATATATGGGTATATCGTTTTTCAAATAGTGACGTTTATTGTTGCAAATTTTTCAATTTTATTAATTAATGTTGTCTCATTTCGCAGATTCCAATCTGAGTTTCGGCAGCTCATCGACTGTGTGACTCGACGAGCGAGGAACAAGAGACAACTTGTGGCTGACCCAAATACCAGTGTGATCGCTTGACCACATATGTAAGAAAGATTTCTCACCCCCCTTGCAGGATCGATGCAGTACACATTAATTCGGTCTATAATGGTATTAATTGCACTGGATCGATCACTCTGATCAACGTGACGTCACCAATCTGTTTCTTCCGTTTACTCGGGGATAATTATATCCCGATTGATACAGGTGAGGCGTCGATATGGACCTCGTTTGTTAGGCGCTTCCACTCTAGATAAAGATGGGATGGTCCAGTGTGAACGAGAAGAAACAATTGGTGACGTCACCTTGTCACTTCTTATGCAAATGAGTGGATGTGCGAGCTGTTGTAAGATGTAAAGCATGTATATGTATGACATGGGACGAAAATAAAGTTGAAAATGAAGAGATGAGTATGAATTGCATTAATTATTACATTGGTGCAAACATTGTTTATTAGCGTACACTGGATATAGTTACAGCAGATTGTTTTGTCCTTGCCAATTAATGCTGCTCTCTTTATTTTTCTTAGAAATACGTTTCAATTTCGAAAAGGTAATGTCCGGAATGGGGTAGTAACTTTAGATTTTAAATTATTATTTTAGATAAATAAGCTTTTATTTTGCGAACGAAGAATGAAAAAAATATTCATGCACGAGCCTACACAGAGGTGATCTGTATACCGTAGTTGAACGTGGAAAGATTTGTAGGTCAGCTGTTTGATTACTCTGTTGAAACTCCTGTAGCGATATTCAGTATTTTCTATTTCGAATCAATACAGAGTAGTAATCTGTAGTCATCGTTAAATCAAATTGAGGCATCCAGGGTGCTTCGAATTAACTAGTTATGTATGGGAAGTGACGAATCATAAAGAATTGAACAAACCTGTTTTATTTATTAAAATCATGAATTTAGTTTCTTATTTTATTTATTCGCTCATGTCTGGGTAATAAAAGAAAGGGCGGTGTAACAAAATTGGGTAATTAGCAAATTTTGAGAACAGGAAAAATATACGAGATAGTTGCGAGTTTCTCATCATGAGTCACTTGTGGCAATCGTACAGTCAGTACAGTTTTATGGCTTTACTTCCATTCCGAAGGAAGGAATGTCTTGCCTGAAAAATCTCGAAGGTCTCGGTCGGGAATCGAACCCACGTTCACGGGAATAGCAGATTGATACGTTAACCACAATAGCGATTGTACGAATCGATCACTTAACTCCCATAATTGACGAAATTGTGCGTGTTGGATAATTTCGCCGTGGCTTCGTCGAGAATTAATATAATATGGTAAGTAAGATTCCAAATTATTAAGTTTAAGCACACTTGAGTTCTAAATAGTTGAAGCTGGTAATTTTTTAATAGCATAATTATGACAGTTCATATTGATCTACACATTTATTTTTTAACATGGGTGAATTTCCCTTCGAAGAATGCGTGTTCTCAAAGGACATTTTTTTAAATTCACTGTAGTCAACTGGATTTTCTGTACCCCTCTTGGTGCTTAGGCACTATATGAGGGCCACATTTTCACCAGTACCCCGGGATCGAAATAGTCGAGAGCCCGCGCCGGGAATCGAACTCGGGACCATCGAGCCACAGTCAGTCGCAAAACCGACTGAGCTACGACGAGTCGAACATATGTTGTGTTCTGGAAGTCATAATTTTATCCTAAAATATTGCCTACACAAAACCCAATGTATATAATATAATGTAATTTATTTTTTTATACCTATCCAATCAAAGTGTATGTAGTCAAATAACGAGGCGCCCGTGAGATAATTCAAATTTACCGCTTAATAATCGATTCCACCACCCCAGACTAGAGGTATCGATGTGGATAACTATCGCGCTTCAAATCACTTGTTTCCGGTTCCGAGTGTCACACCGCTACTATTCGAACTCCGTAAAAGTAGTTGTAATTTCATATTGCATCGTCGCCTCCAAAGTAGTTGTGGTCCGGACATTTTTGAACATTAACCAGGAACATCACTCCCTGTTTGATCAATTACTGGCGAATATTGTAATTGTATTTTTATCCGTAAGGCCTACAGGGAGCACGTGGTGATCACTTTGGGCGTTCCAGCGGCACCAACGACACCCGACACGCCGTTCCACACTTTCATTTCATCCCGTCAGTCTTACATCAGGTAAAGTATTAATTGTTAATTTAAGTGCGCCAAAAACGCGGTCCTTTATGGAGATTATGTGATTTTTGGAATTAGAAGAGTTATCGCCAACTCTTCGTCTTTTTCGTCCGGTCTGTCTCGGGCACAACCCCCATTTTTATTGTTTACAAGATGGGTTCCCGGCTTTGCCTGGGTTTACAGTAACCACCAATGAAATAAAAAAGTAATTGTTTAAATTTACCGGCTATTTTACGTTTGAACGATGACACGCGATAAACGCAAACGTTAAATGTGAAGTAAC
>JAQGBY010002736.1:0-21733 GCA_034698785.1 Mycogona germanica | reverse complement strand
CCCTAACTCCGCTGACGCTGGTTGCCACTCACTTTGCTGTCGATGAATATTCATGAGGGGTTTTAGTTAGGACGTCTTATATATCTTCCAGACGTCCTAACTAAAACCCCTCATGAATATTCATTTTCTTAATTTATCTTCGAGAAGATATGTTAAATTTAACGTTAAACTATCTTCGTTGCCCAGTTTCAAATTGTAGTCCTGCAATTCCACCATCTTAGTGAATACTACCATTGATTGGCTCCTCTCTACTTTCTTTGAATGTTATAATTTCTTGAAAAGTGTTACTCAATATAAATGAATAAGTTGTGGAAGTTGTTCAGAGCGGAAGAGCAAGTAAAGACAGAATAAATAAAATGAAACAAGCCGCAAAACCGAAAATTCTATTTTTCATTAATCTCTACTAAACAACTGGTGACATCTATTTTTACCAGAAATGTGGTGCATTGCAGGCGAACGACGCGGCGGGGCAGCGGCAATTTGCACCCCAGCTACCCGGCCCCCACCAGTCCGACCCCTTCGTCGCCGTTGAACAGCCCCAAGATCACGCCCCGCGGCACACCTGACGACAGTCCACTCAACACGCCGCCGGGATCGCCGGCCCTCACGCAATACCCGCACTGGAGAACCCGCCTCAACACCATCAAGAACAGCTTCCTGGGCAGCCCGAGGTTCCACAGAAGAAAAATGCAAAGTGAGTGGCAAGCCAAGAGGATAGAAGGTCTAGAACCCTAGAGTTCGGAAAAGTTGGTGGCGCCATTTTTGGTTTGATCTAAAGCCGTTTTTGTGTCCTTTGTTATGATCTTGTTGGGAAAAAGCGAATCCTTCAAACACTTTGCATCAATGGGAAAAGGGCTTCTGAAGCGGCGTTTACACCTAGGCATAGGATCGAAAAAATTGCAACTTTATGTTGTTTTTAGGTGTAAACCCAAAAATCGGATCTTCAAGGAGCGGCTCCAAGAACCGTTTATCGCTCCCATCACGAGTAGAATTTTTCACTGAAGGCTCCACGCCGCTCTCAAAATAACATGAGTGGCAATGGCACAGAAGGAATAGAGCTCATTTTTGGCGCGAATGTTGCATGCATTAGTGCCTCTCCTGACAAATATTTTCATTATATATTTTTTTTATTTCACTGAAGTATATATCACAACAGGAGTTTCACTATGTGAGAGGCACATAAAAAGTTCCCATGCCAGGAATCGAACCCGGGCCTTCTGGGTGAAAGCCAGATATCCTAGTCACTAGACAACATGGGAGTTTAAGTGCCGCTGCGCCACTTATTGAGCAAATATTGCAATGGGGTGTGAATGGAGCACAGCTTCACTCCATTTAGGTGTAAATGAAAACGATCGTTGGTCGCAGTGGAGCGGAGCGAGCTCCAGTTTCTCGTGGACTCCAAGTGAGCCAAAGATCGGCTCCTTTCTTCTCTGGTGTAAACCTTGGTTTAGTATTTTATTTTGGAACCATTGCGTGGCTCATGGAACCAGTTTAGTGGTACATAATGCAAAAAAAAAAACATCGAAAAACTTGACTATTAATCAAAATGAATGAAAGTTGATGACATTTCAATATTGATCCGATATTGAATCCAAAGTGATTGCTAAATGCAAATAATATTATCAAATATGATTTTGGATTTCAAATATTAATATTATTTCTAGGTTTAATTTCGCTCGAAAAGTTCGAAATAAGATTATATTCTTTTGTAGCTGAGGTAGGCAATAATCAACAGTGATTCCTAATTTTCCTTTTAATTGCCTTTCCAATCTTACAGCACCTTCCGCGTCTGAAGAGGTCAACCTGACGCCAGAATCTTCCCCCGAGTAAGTATTTCAAGCAAAAACAATTTCCTCGTTAAACAGAATCCTATATTATAAAACCGAGATTTCGATTTTCGTGTTCGGAGATCATATGCCGAACGGCTCAATGAAATCGCATAAAAATAAACATACACTTACTAAACCATCATAATTCACTAACGACGGAGCGACGGATCTCAATTTTCAATAAAACATAATAAAACTAGCGTTACAACATTTTGAATAATCTCCCTTTCGCTTCAAACTTAAAAAATGGCGTCGTCGATTTCACGAGACAACAAAGTTACCACATAACAGTTCCAACCAAACACACAACATGTACACATACTATTACCGGAATAATATTTTCAATATAAAAATAAAATAAAACAAAAATATTAGAAAACATAAAATAATCAAATAGATATTTTAAAAATGATTCTTTTTCAATTTAACGTCAAACGATTGAAAATCCAAATTTTTAAATACAAAAAAAACATGTTGAGGCACCACTGCATGACGTCATTACAGAGTATATCACGTGAAAAATCAGTTACTTCACATTTAACGTTTGCGTTTATCGCGTGTCATCGTGGAATCGTGAAATAGCCGTTAAATTTAAACAATTAATTTTTTATTTCATTGGTGGTTACTGTAAATCCAGGCAAATCCGGGTAACTTTCTTGTAATGAATGACACTACATTTTTCAGCAGCACAACATTCCACGATAAATAAGTATTTCAACATTAAAGACGAGCGTGTACATTTTAATTTTCTTTAAAGGTTGACGAAGAAATCGTGGTTCGGAAGTCTGATGGGAACCGAGCGAGACGAGACCTACGCCATTATCGTTCATGACAAACCGCTAAGCACCGTCAAAGCAGACCTCATCCACGCGTTTCTCTCGGTGAGTTGTCAACCAATCAGAGTTGGACGAATGCATGAATAATATCTGTATCGACCTAGACTCTCATAAGAAATTTAAACATAAAACGGATAATCATTTTTAAACGTGTGTTTTTTAATTCTTTTCTCGTTTGGAATTTGTCTGCGCACCAGATCTCGGACTTGAGTCACAGTGTTACCTCGCCCATGTCGTTCCGCGTGGAGTACAAGCGTGGCGCCACCGGTCCCACCATGTTCCAGCGCAATGTCCGGCTGCAGGTGGACATCGCGCAGGCCAACGGGTGCCGACCGGCGGCCAGCGGTGACCAATGTGGCACGGCCGATTTCCCAGCCGTCTACTGCATAAACTTCACGCTCATCTCGGGTAAATTGAAATCAGTATTTTCGGCGACAATTGTCGATCCAACTTCAGATTCAAATGTTCAATCACAAATAATAATTCGTCCATTTTCTTTTTACAAACAAAATTTTCGAATCTGTCTCGACTCGATCACCCTATACTATAAAACTAAAAATCTGATTTTCCTGTTCGGAGACTAACTCTCGAACGGCTCAATAAAATAGCATAAAATTTAACATAACCTCAGTAGACCACCACAATTCGCTAGCGACGGAATTTCAGATCTCAATTTTCAATATTACATAATAAAGCAATTGTTACCAAATTTTGGATAATCTCCCTTTCGCTTCAAACTTAAAAAATGGCATCTCCACATCAAAAGCATGACGTCGTCGATTTCACTAGACAACCAAGCAAACCAGATAAAAGCATGACGTCGTCGATTTCACTAGACAACCAAGCAAACCAGATAGCAGTTCCAACCAAGCACACCATACCACATACTATTCCCTGAATAATATTTTCAATATCAAAATGAAATAACAATATTAAAAACCATAAAATAATCAAAAAGATATTTTAAAAATGATTCTTTTTCAATTAAACATAACAAAATAATCAAAAAAATATTTTAAAAATGGTTCTTTTTCAATTAAACATAACAAAATAATCAAAAAGATATTTTAAAAATGATTATTTTTCAATTAAATATAACAATTGTCAAACGATTGAAAATCATAAATTTTAAATTATCGCGTGTTATCGTGTAAACTTAAATTAGCCGGTAAATTTAAACAATTAATATTAATTGGTGGTTACTGTACACCCAAGTAAATCCGGGTAACATTCTTGTAATTAATAAATAATAAATTCCTTGCCAATGACGATCAACGATTATGTTGATCTATCCATGACTAGCCAAAACCGACGAGTGGCGAACTCCATGAAATAATTCCTCAGCCTTCAATTGGAATATGTTGAGACAGTTAGCGGCTAATACACTGTAGTTCAGCACTCTGTCGTCATTTCATTGATGCCCTGGGCTCGTCCTCCCCAAATAGGATGAGGCGCATATTAAGGCTACCCCATTTTTTCAGGAAACATTCGCCGCTTCAAGAGGATCTGCGAGCATATCCAGAGTCAGGTGATCTCGAGGCGGCCGCCCACCTCGCCCAGGACCTACCGGAAGTTCAACACGGAGCTGAGCGAGAGCTCGTCATGCGGATCGGACCGGTCTGACCGATTGTCACCCACCCCCATGCACAGTCTGGTAATTTCATCGGGAATATATTTGCTATCAATTCATTGATGGTTTAATTTAAATACATGGGGGGTTTCGCTTAATTTATCCTCTAGAAATCCCGTGACCATTGAAATGAACATCACTAAAAAAATCATATCTTCTGTTTGAATTTTCAGACATTCACAAACAAATCTGTTTTGTACTCAGCACATGTCAGTGCTTCCATTTCTGTACAACGGTTGACCAATGACACTACAGTGAATTTTTTTAAAATTCAATTAAAATGCTCAATTAGCAATCAACTATGACAAAAAAATAAAATGGACTTCAAATTAAAGTACAAGTACCTGAACTTTAAGTACCTGTAACCCTTAAAAATGAAAAACATATCACAAATCCAAAAAGGTTCTCAGACAATATTTAATTCCACATGCTGAAACTTCAATTTTCTCAATCAGGCAAACAGCAACAAGTTATCCGGACACGATTTTTCGGAAAAACTACATTAATTGCAATTTAAAACTTGTAGAAAGAATTATCACAATTCCACTATGTAATAAATTGCAAGAGTTATAAAAGGACAAGGTGACCTTGTGCCTCACCTTGTCCTCACAATTCCACTATGTAATAAATTGCAAGAGTTATAAAAGGACAAGATAACACAATGAGGCACAAGGTCACCTTGTTCTTTTATAACTCTTGCAATTTATTACATAGTGGAATTGTGATAATTCTTTCTACAAGTTTTAAATTGTAATTAATGTAGCTTTTCCGAACAATAAACATCGTGTCCGGATAACTTGTTGCCGTTTGCCTGATGTCCTGACCTGAAGTCCATCAATCGCTCCAATATTTGTATCTTACTGCCGTCGGCGTCTTCTCATTTCCTTGGATTTCAATTTTCTCATTCTTAACCATGTCCTATATGTGTGTTTATGTATTCCACTACTCCACTTCCAGACGGACACGGAGGACTCCTGCTCGTTGGACCACTACGACAAGGACCGACCGAAGGCGCCATCGCGCCAGCGCTCCGAAGGGCGCAACCTGGTGGTGAACGGACGCCGCAGCTCACTGGACCCGAAGGTGCCCCGCGACAAGGTCTGACATCTCATGACCCTGTTTAGCATGAACTCGCCCGGACCAATTTTCGGCACCGTCACCGACAGCACGGCCGACAACAACAATTCTCTGCAGCTCCAGCAAGATCCAACCAAGAGGCGACACGAGTCGGCCACTCTGTAGCCGACAACTCTTGTCAATGAGTGTGTGTTTGTGTGAGTGTGTCTGTGTGTTTGAGTGAGAAAGAGTGTGTGGGTGCTCCAGGATGGACGCGTCACCACCACGACAACGCTTTCGAGAACTTCGCTTCCACTTGCAGCTCGAACGGACCTCCAGAGCGCGCCATTGTCGTGTGGATCCTAACCGGAAGTCGGAGTGCGCACGTTTAACGGATGGGTGTTTGGAGGAATTGGACGTCCGGGTGTGTGTCTGTGTGTGTGTGCGGGGCAACTGAACGATCAGGTAGCAAACGCATTCATAAGATCCTATAGGAACAGGTGGCGCCCTCTACTGTGACGCAATTTCCGCTGCGTCACAGCTCGTCCACTGTGGAATGAGCAGGTTTCTGGAACTACTAGTCTTATCTGGCAGTGACTCTGTTTGAAGAGAAGTGATTTATTAATTTCGTTCAAAGAGTTCTCACTAAAATTAGACAAAAGTTATTTCAAAGGTGTTCAGAAAATGGAATTGTAATAAGCTGGTAAAAATTGTACAAGCATCTTAAGACGATTGGGTTCGACCCTTCATGAAAGTAATTTTGAGAATCAATGCTGGATTTCTTTTTTAAATTAATAATCGCCTGTGAAGAATAATTCTTTTCTCACAATAACATATTGATTTAGAGGTGTCGAGTGAGGTGTGCTCGACTTCTATTCCCGTATCGCGGGTTCGATTCCTGCCGACACCTTCAAAATTTTTCGGGCGAGAGAAATTCTATCGCACGCCTTCTTCCGGTGTGGAAGTAAATAGTGACCCGTGTCTGTACGATATCAGGACACGTCCCAAACTATAGGTCAGATCTAGGCTAGGCAAAATTACCGGATTGTCCTGAGGGGGATTTGAGATTAGAAATGTGGTAAGCCGTCTCAACAAGCATTCAAAAAAATGTTTAAATGGAATGAATTGTTATCGATTGTCTCTTATGTCTCAAAATTCGGATTTAACCACGCGAACAATCAAAATTATAAATATTCCATAAAATGAAAAATTCCGCGCATTTCCAGAGTCCATTCCACTATTTCTGAATCACTCCTCTTCAACACTATCACTCGTCCAAGTGCAATAACTTATAACCAATGCTCGATTCGACCAACATTTAAAAAAAAAACATAAAACCGCCAACACGTTACCAATCTTCGTGCGTTAAAGTATCGCCTAGTACAGTTTATTAGGAGAGCAAGCCCCGCTACGCGGAGTTTATTTGTTACGTTATTCTATGAACCACCCCTCCCATCCCACCTCGTTACACACTCGCATCTTCTTTGTTTTCCGAACTTTGCCTGATGAAAGATGACTCCTGGCGGATGACACTTTCCATCGGTGAGACGGACCCGCCCTTCGTGACGTCAGATTCGTACTAGGCAGAGAAAATTTGAGAAATAGTGACGTCATCCGAACGAGGTTTACCGTCTAAGATGTATTTGATCTTGCC
The DNA here is from genome assembly GCA_034698785.1 of Mycogona germanica. Classification (NCBI taxonomy): domain Eukaryota; kingdom Metazoa; phylum Arthropoda; class Diplopoda; order Chordeumatida; family Chordeumatidae; genus Mycogona; species Mycogona germanica. Next base: position 14,728 of record JAQGBY010002736.1, on the reverse strand, counting down.
CCGATTTGTGAAGGGCACGGCCAACTGAAGATGGTGATGGTGGGCTAACCAAGTGTACAGAAGTGTCATTTCAGGATGGCTGTCTTCAAAAATAATGATTCGAGATGAATTCGGGATGCAATCAGGTATCAATTCCGAGATGGCCGTTAACTCAAGATGGCTGCCGGTGTCAACCTGAAGATGGTCGATTCAAAGACGACCTCCGACCAAATGTCGATGGCCATTGAGCTCGAGACATCCGCCGACCGGATGCTGGTCCAACGCCTCAATGGTCAAAAGATTATTAGAACGTTTCGATTCAAGATGGCCGCAGGATACGTCATTTCCTCCTGCACGAAACCCTGAGATATCACGACTGATATAAAAAGAAAAATCACGCGTGACATTTTTTTATGTTTATTTGTTTCTCCCGTGATTGAACTACCCGAGCCTGGCGCCCACCTCATAGTTGTATCTCGCTGACGTTGTTCGCGCCATATGTTGTTGAATGACGTAATAAGCTGTTTACTTCGCGCATGTTGCAGTAGAATCTCATGTCATCGCAAACCAAAAAGGATCTCATCTCTCTCTAGTTGAACTGTATCATTCGCTACAAAACCATAGTCATTTGATGGGGGGATACTTTTGATGGGTGAGAGGAGATTGTGGCAAATTTAATCGATTGTTAACTATAGCACTGGCACATAACTATTTAACGAACGATTTTTTAAAAAAAATTGGAATTTAATATTTTAAACGAGGTATAAGCATAAATTTTAGAGAATATTAGAGGGGGTTGTTTTCTTCCTTGTAATAAACTTGATCGTTGATCGACGAACAAATCAATACAAGATAATAATTAAACAGGGATATAATCGAGCGTATAAACAAATTTATTTTCAAGAAATTTAAATTATCAACGGCCCGAATTACTAATATTGTAATCGAGGAAACTTACCCAGATTGAACACTTGTTTGGAAGAGCGCTGGATTTTATTTATTGTATATGGGTTTAAGTTTACTAGTTAACATATTTTTTAATTAGTCAATTTGTTTTCGAAGTTAAAATTTTTTATTCAAATGGTTGAGCTGGTAATTAGAAAATCGAAATTGGTCGAAGGCTTTTGTTTGATTCCACACAGTTTCGTTGTTACTTCAAACTGACCGCACTGTTTCAATCTTTGAAAATTTTGAAAACGGTTTAATTTAACGAAATAACATACTCGAGTTTTTTAATCAATAATTTTTTTCAAAGTTAAAATTTTTTTAATAGAAATAGTTGAGCTGGCAATTAGTAAATGGCTATTGATCGAAGGCTTTTCTTTATTCCAGATAGCTTCGTTCTTACTTTAAACTATCACAAACCACATTATTTCAATCAACAGTGTTGACAGTCTGGAAAATGATCAAAGACAGGACCAAAAATGAACATTTCCAAACAAATCAAATTGACAATGTCAGTCAATTTGTCAATGACAAATTGACAACATCAATGACAAAGAAACAGCGCCATTCCAAAGCTGGTGTGCTGCCTAAGAAACAACCACCAATTTGTAAAGTAAAGAAATCCCAATCTTATCAAAGTTTGTTTCCGGTTACAATTTCCATCCTCGAAACTATCAAGAAGTATGCATTGTTCATGCTAAGTGGAACATTGGTTCAATACCGACCACGTAATTTGGAACGCATAAAGAGCTATTGACGAAGAGCTTTTATTGAAATCGCATCACCTACACATAAGTCTAACTCTCTCCTTCCCCCCATAGTCAAATCACAACACAGTTATCTCACTAAAACACTAAAAATTGCGAATTTGCGTGCAGAATGATTACGGTTGCGCGCCCAAGTCGCCATAATTTACCACAGGATTTTCATTGGTGTCGCTGCTAAATTAAAAAAAAAATGAGGAGACCCACCCCGTATATAATTATAAATATATACATATATATATATTAGTCATTCTTCAAATTAGAATGTTTTTTCTAATATATCATGACGAGATATCACTATCAAACACGATTAGTTATATAGGAATTAAAAAAAAACATACCTATACATCGAGGCGTCTTTGACATCGCCTAATCTGTACGTGAATGTTGATTCTCGGTTGATGGGCGAGTTATCAGGAATTTGTTGGTGGACGACACAGTGACCTCGATCTCCCAGATTTTTCGTCAATTTGAATTGACCCTGAGGTCACTTCAAAGAAGAGCAGCAGTCATGGTTGTTTTTATTTTTATTTGGGAGTTGTTGTTGCTGCCAGATCAAAAATGTTTGTGGTGCAAAGTATGGCGTTTCAGTGGAAGTGGTCAGAAAAATAGTTTAGCAAGGAATTTCGAATTTTGTAGTCTGTGCTAAATTGGCTTCACTAATGTGGCCCAAACAATTTGATACTGAAATATGCTTTAAGTTCATCTTCGCAAAAAAATTGATTGATTATCTTACAAACATTGTTTTGAAATTCCCTGATCACGGGAGAATCAGTCAATATCGCAAAGGTGTAATATAATATTTATTTTGAATAAATAAAAACACAAAGCTAGATAGTTAGCTTATATCTAGCATTGTGTTTTTAATTAGTTATATATCCGAATTAGCTTGTGCTTCTGCACTTTTTATAAATATATATTTTGGTATCAAATTTATTGAACCATAAAATACAGAAATAGCTCAATCTCATGTATCTCTAGTCAATTTTGAAAACGGTGATTTGTATTATTTTGTATTATATTTTGTTATTGATTTTCGTCCTGAATCCCAACTACATCTGAAACGCCATATTTTACCACGCAAATTTCGGCATTTTCTGGCAGAGGTGTCGTCACATGGCAGCAACTTGGGGGCGTCGAAAAATCCAAACTAAGTTGTGTACATAGGACAAGCATTTTCATTTGGCATGTATTCCTATTACGATCGCATCCACGCCTAGGTACAACGTTGTCGTACTAAAAACCAGTCGTGGGTCAAATCTCTATTGAAATTGTTTCCATTTTTCAATTTTTATTTCACACACCTGGGATCGACTATTGGCATGCGAGAAAATAGAGAAAAATAAATAAAATCCCGTTTTGATTGTTACTCTGTATACACTCGATTAAAATGCTGTATAAAAGATGAGGGGACAACAAATGTCGTCATCTATCAATGAAATTATGTTTGATCAAGCACTATAGTATATATATAATGTATAGTTGACATGTTTATCGATAAAAGCGCTTATTTGATTTGCTCTGATAATCGCAAGTGAAAATAAAAACTAGTGAATATGTCAATTTTATTACCGATTCGCTTTCATTCGTCGGATCAACAAAAGATATAACAACAACCTCATCTGGCTTCCGGTACAGTATACTTGACTTTACGAGATGATTTTTGCAGATTCTGGAGCTCGAACGACTGATGCTTTAACCTCTGGCTCACAAATGACCACTTTGCCAAACTGGTCACGTGACAAACCAAGATGGAAAATTTACACATTTTGACTTTTCTCAGAAAACACATCTGAAAAACTCATTTTATTTAACCAAAATAATTATTTAATTTTCACATATTATTAAAGTCATTGATTCTGACGGTGAAAAGAACATAAGTATCGGAGAAATAGTTCATGTTCGTTCAAAATGTGCCGAACTAAACTGCACAAAACGGTAATTTTCAGGGTGGCTCAATAAAATCGAGACCAATTACCATGTAAAATATTTTTTTGGTCCTAATTTTATTGGACCAGTCTATATGAAAATATCAATAAAAATATTTTTTTAATGTATTCTATCCGAAATTTTACTCCGCCTGGGGCGGAGGGGGAGTCTGAGGATGTCAAAACACTAGCTGACCCGGGCCATGCCTTGCTGTGGCTTCCGGTTAAATGGCTCGGTCACACTACCTCGTCCACACAATTTTCCCTTTTCCCCGGGAATTTTTTAGCCCGGGAATTCATTTGCATCTCGCTTTCCCATGCTTTGCTGCTTTCCCGTGCTTTCCCGCGATGCATGCAAATGTGCTCTGGTGGCGTTAAATGAAACTGCTTACTGTGAGAGGAGGGGGGTTCTGAACAGACGTCAGCGAGAAGAACAAAAGAGAGAAGAAGGTTGAAGGTTTCTCCGAGTGAGTGGGGGAGCACACCTAGAAGCCTTGTAGGAAAGTCCAGGTTTGGGGATCGCGGTTGATGCGATCTGATGATCGATAGCAATCTGATAGTGATCTGATGATGTCTAGACATTTTTGTTTCCGTAACAATGTGACCGGGACTATGACCAATGTTTTTTTTTAAAATCATCGAAATCGGTCTAGTAGTTTTCGAGTCTATAAAGGATACACATACATACATACAGAGAGTGTACTCGCATACATTCATTTTTATATATATATAGAAGAAGATTAGGCAAACGGAGAGAACTTGTAAATGTGGTAAAAAATTTATTTATCATTGGCATAATAAATCAATAAGTAATTATTTTTTGAAAATATTGTTCATTCATCATATTAGTCATTGTTCAGCCTAATTTGTCGACAGTCAAGAGATAACTTCGAAAATCAAAATCCTGTTTAAAGAAATGTCACAGAGATCCAAAAATGCAAAAGTATTTTCCTAGGCATTCTGACACATTGGAAAGTCGCATAAGCAATATTTAAAAAAATATTTTTGAGTCGCATTCTATTGACTAATCCATAAAAAACGAAGGGCTGGACATGGATGGTCAACTCGCGCTTGTCCCTTGAAGCGGCTGATGTGTTTCAGGTGTATAAATGTCGTCTAAAGACAAAAATCGTTTTCGGTGGGCTGACCCCTCACGTTGAAACAACATATTTCAACATATTGCGTGACATATGTAAACAGGACAAGAATCTTGGTCGCACTCACAAGTTGGTCATCGATTATGATAATTCCCTCGTCTGCCCCAGCACGCGTGATGGCCATGTTTGTTCAGTCATTAATCACGGAAAGAGAGAGTGAGAAAAACGGCAATCCAATAAACACCTACAAATCAATTTTGGATGCCGTTGCTGGCCAACGTGACATTAATAACCTCACTAAATGGCGGTCAGCGCAACTCCCTACAGGCTTCAGGACAATCAATTGGTAATTGATGCAGCCCTGAAAATTGTGGCAACTACCGATTTTTAGAGGCACATTGAGACGTCTTATCAGAAAATTCAAGACCCCTTTTTATTTATCCTGACCAGCAAAAACGTTGATAAAAGATCTCTAAAAACCTGAAATTAGCTTTTCTACTCTGGGATATTAGTTCGGATCCTATTCATCCATGTCTATATTTGTTTTTAAAACTGTTATTGTTCATTAAATATATAAAATTAAATCAAAATATGAACACTGACTGTTCCAAAATCACACTAGATAAACAAATTTCATATTTGTAATTGTGAATTTGTCATAAATTTAGAGATCATAAAAATAAATTTAATTATTAAACAAGCACCCACCAAAACTTACTCCAAAATATAATAGACCAGAAGCTCCTAAGAAGCCAAAAGTTCCAGAAGTTATGTTGTTTACAAGTTTCTAACGGGTTTTGTGTTTTTGACGTAGAACTACGTTTTTCTCCACACCAGGTATAAATATGAGTACCTTGTCAAATTCATATTCCCTCATGCACGTATCCATGTCACGAAAACAGGTCACGAATGTTACCATAACTATTCGAATGTGAATTACCAAAATGGGCGCGTTCCATTTTTTGACAGCGAAACCAATAATTTAATTGTGGTCATTTGATACATTTATTTTTACTATCATGCATTTATTGAACTCGCATCCACACTTGCTCCCCTATTGTAGACTCAATGATTCGATGTGTAGGATGCAACAAACCAAAACCACATGTTTCACGAACACGCGTGGGTATCCTCAGAAGTGGACCTGCGTCGGGGAAATGAAACAGTGGGCCATCGCCACCACGCTCGGCGGTCATCCCATTCCCGAGGGCCCAATTTAATTCGGCTCGGCTAATTCACGAACGTTTAGGTGCACGCGAAGAAACGACGATCGATTTTGTTAAGACACATATTTTTATTATTTAATTCGCGACTATGTTTGTGTCAACTTTTTCGAAACTGTGGAACAGCAAACCCCAGTAACATGAATTCGGAGTCCATGAGACGCCGTTATCCGATTCTCCAGAAGTTTTCAGCCGAGTGATGGCTTCGTTACGCGATCACTACGTCATTCGTAAGGGTTCTTAAAAATTTTGATTCAGGTTGTTCGTTTTCGGCGAGTATTATAATTGTATTGTATAATTGTATAATTGGTAGTTCAATAACTAAGATCGAGTATATATATGAAACCAATCGAAAACGAATACAAGGAACGGCTTCGATGGTACCAAAGCTGGCTCGAAATTAACAATATGGGCAAGGTAAGAGAAATTTAATTGTGGTTTAATAACCGGCGCTGTTTTTATTATACAAAATGATATTGCTTGATTTTGAAAGAAAATTACAATCAAGCTTTTTTAAATTGTCCCCAGGAGGGGTCGGCTCCCTTGTTTCTAGTATCTGTGTTTCCATGATATACAGTGTTATAAAAAATGGTTCAAGCGCATCAAATCAACACTTTTTGACATATTTTTTTTTTTTTTTTAATCAACTGTAGTCAACCGCACTACAGGCCTTACGTCCCCCTCATGGTGCTTAAGCAAAATATATACATATACATCGCAAGCTCCGGGAACCCGGGACCGCCGAGCCACAGTCAGTCGCTTAACCAACTGGGCTACGACGAGTCATACATTCGGGGTTGTGCTGTGCCATTGCACTGGTGTAGGGTGGTTGGGATGGTGCAATGAACTTCATGACCACTGTGGCAGCCTAGACCCTCCACTTAATGTGGCAAACCACTCTGAACCGAGAGAACACTGACAAATGCAATGAAGAACCAACAGACACCCGAAGTGGGCTTATTCATAGCCCTGCAGATCATCTGGCCAGGCTGATGGCACGTGTGAAAACATGAGGGAAGGGTGACCAGCTTCCCCACTCACACGGGTGGCAGTCTTTCTGACAGGTCAAGGTCATGGCACCTGAGGTGGTCACCTGTCCAAGGCTGGTGACCAATCCCTCCTTGACCAGGCACCAGATGGCACCGGCATCCTGGTGGCCAAGAGATGCCAGAGATTGAGGCTGGAGGTGACATGGGTCAGGTGGTTCTGTTCCAATGCTGGAGCAGGTGGTGGCTGATCACATTGAGAAGATGTGGTGACGTGGCTATCCAGCATCCAGTAGAGGGCGTTGGGGCCTGAGCTCCTGCCCTGCTGCATCAGGCAGCCAGTAAAAACATAGCAGGTGTCTCCTTGAAGAGCACCTCATAACCACCTGATATAATTTGGTATTTGGAGAGCAGTCTGACTCCCATCTCAGGCATGTGGAGGGTGCAATCCAGCTCAACCCTACTTGGGACACCATTGGAAAAGGTGCAGTCCAAGTCCATGTGACCCTCTCCTGATCCAATGCGCCAGTTGTGCTTGGCCAGCACCACCTCATGCCCCTCTGTAGGCTGCAAACACGCAAACTGTCATGTGTCCAGTGACATGTAGCTGGATACACCTGAGTCTATGCACCAGTGGCTTGTCACCTTGCTGTCTGTCATTGTTGCTGATTGTGGATCACACTATCAGATGATGCAGAAGATCTGTCCAGCACTACAGGAAGGTAAATCCTGGCCACCACCCTGGCCAGGCCAAACATGAAGTGGCTACACCCATCAGTGGAGTTCCAGCACTCACAGAGATCTCCGGACCAAGAAGATGACATGGGTGGCTGTTCCTGCACCATGTTGGATTATGAGCTCCTATGATGGTGGGGTGGCCACTACTGGACACGGTGGATGGCTGCAGGTTAGGGTAGTTAGTCTGTAGGTGTCCATGACGATTGAAGTGGTAACATGTCTCTGCCTCTGGAGCACCACCACCCTTGGTGGGCTGAGGAACAACACTCTCACCTTGGTGCTGGTGTGCAGACCTCTTCTTGACAGGCAGGGTCATGTCACCAGAGGCCACCTTCTTGGTATTGTCCAGTGGTGCTGGAGCTGGCTTCTGTTGATCCTGTCAGCACCACCACTCATCCTGCATCTTCATGATGTGGTAGAAATGGGTGAACTTCTTGGTGCCACCACAATGCAAGGTGAGGATGAGTGGGTCCCAAGACTCTGGCAGTGACCAAGTGGGATGGCCACTTTGTCCTCATCACTGATGACCATGCTGTACACATTGGCCAGCTCTCTCGTCACGTCCTGCATTTAATTGATGTGGTCATGATTGTGGCCAAAGGCGTACATGATCACACACATTCTCAGGTGGAGAGAAAGAGAGAGCTGGACCAGGTGCCACGTTCAGATAGTTTGAGCAAGGTGGTTCAGATGACATAGGCAGACACCGACTGGATCTGCTTGGGCAGTCAGATCCAGTCGACTGATCTGCATCATCCAGCAGGGTCAGCACCACCTGGACAGTCTGAGGCTTGTTGTACTTGCCACTGAGTGTCATGCCCTTCAGGTTTAGATAATTGAGGTCCAGATATATCCTGTGCTGGCCTTACACAGCATGTACAGCTTGATGCTGAACCGGGTGTGCTTCAGTGGCATGAACTGTATCCAGCTAAGGTTGCCCTTGTGCAGGAGTTAATATGTATTAAAATGTGTTAGGGGATGGTCGTGCTGTCCACAAAATACAGGAACTAGGTAATCAGACTGAACTGGCGCTCAGACATGTAGCTCCTGAAGAAGGGGGTCTTGACCAGTTCACTGCTGGACAAGTGCATCTAATAGGTTAGCTTCTGGTAGCTTTCTGATAACAAGGGCCAGCCAGATCCAGAACCCACATGTCTGTCTGTCTCTGGAAACACAATCTTGGTGGAAGGACAATGCTGGCCAACGTTTGGCCAGCATACCTGTTTGTTTGTCTGATTATTCCGATTTAAATCTTTAAAAAATTATTGCTTTACACAATTTAATTATCAGTGTAAAATTCTTCAAAAATTAAGCATCAGTATCATCAAATATCAGAATATCATAAAAAACAATGGTATCAAATAAATATTAGTTTTTTTAATGTTGGTATATCAAAAATGTGCTAGGAGATAGGCTAGGAGATTGGGCAAGGGGCCCCAAGATTTCGACTGCCTTGGGCCCACATGGCTTAAGCATTATGAATCATCGAAATTTCATCCAATTATATTTTGATCAGATTTCGAATACAAATGTACTAAAGTTCTGCAGCTATAATTGTTAAACGACTTCATCGTCATCTAAAATAAAATGGCTGTTTTCTTATTTTCTTTAAATTTTATTATTTTTAACAACTGAAGAGGCGCTCAGCATCTAAGCGTATTTCGCCAGGGAACAGTCAGTTTGTCGGATTGTGGACCAAAGAGGACTTGCAAGAACAGAAACCACCACGAGAGGGACACTTTAAGGATTTCAACACTGATGATAATGGTTGTAATAATTTTGATTTATTTATAATACCGTTGTACATAAATAAAGTTATCAAATATTACAGAAAAATATTCTCGACAAGAATATTCAATGTTATAATAAATAAATATACTGTAAAAACTATATTCCACTGTTGATCACAAATATTTCTATCTAGTCATATTAATACATATTAACAATTAATTTAGTAGACTTGGTAAGTCAGAATTATATCTCACGCAATACTTTGAGATTCATCAGAAAGTTAATTTTTAGGTTCTACGTTGATGATATCTGAATATCTTCCCAGCCAAGTAAATTGAAAAATGTTTTTGGTTGTTGTACAAAATTCACTTCTGCTGGTCATTTGCATTTTCCAATTTTCTTAAAATCTTGTCAGATGAGAATGACCCCAACCAGGACCTTCGTGAATTCTTCAATCGCACCACTCTATCGGGAGTGGCTCAGATAGGGACGAGACGACACATCAAGTGGCGACTTTTCTGGTTCCTTGTCTCAGTCGCCGGGCTCATCATGTCCTTCTACCAATCGATGGACGTCATCATTGACTATTTCGAGTAAATTCTTACAATTAATAGAGAAAACAGTAAAAAAAAACAATGTTAACGAGTTGGTTTACTGTAATATCTTAGAACTTGTATCCTTTTTTTTACCATTGCAGACACAGGACCACGCAGGTGATCAACTACAAGAACGTCCGTCGTTCGCCTTTTCCATCATTCACCGTTTGCTCCAATGTCCGACTGTTGGCCAAAAAGATAAACGACAATCCAGATGTGAGGGAATTCTGTCCAGAGTCCACCTGCACCCGCGTGACCAAGTCCAAGAAATCAATGGGACAGGTACCCTGAGCCGAATTTTTGTACGGATACCAAATTATCACTAGCACAATGGCAGATCCAGAATTGAACAAGAAACCACCCTAATTTCAAAACGCTTTTGACATTTCCTGAAACGCAATGCACGACCATAGGAGTTTTTCACAGAAGAATATTTCTTCCCATTTTCAGAGGGATCACGAAGAAATATTGATAACAGATTCGTTGGTTCTTCTCCAGCTAAACAAATCGTCGGAAGAATTAACGAACGAATACTACGGAAACGAATCGAATTTTATACAAAATTGCTTCTGGAAAGGTGTCAAATGCGAGATGGGGTAAGTCGAAAATGATTTCGATGACTCGGATCTTGTGCATTATGAAATAAAAATTGCGACATCTCACGAAGTAGCAGTTTGATGAGCCAAATATTTTGTAATACTCTTTTTCAGAAATTCTGACGAAATTTTATTTTTCAACACCTTATTGCATGGCCAGTGCATGACGTTTAATCCAGGAATCCATCAAGGGGTCGAAGGAGCCGACAACAGAGGTCGAGTCATTTGGTCGCATTTTAAAATGTGTCTCCGGTATTGATATTATTAAATGGGTCCTGATATTATCCGATGGACAGGATGCAGTCTTGGCAACCATCTTTAAAAAAATCCTCCGTCTCTGATACGTATTGATAATGTCGGGGGAGATATTTAAGAGCATTATTTTGGCAAATAATAGTTTTACAGTGTAATCAGTAAAACATAAAATATTTTTCGTGTGTGGTTATTTTAAGATGCTACCTGTATCATCATTCGATTAATATGCCTTATTGTTTAAAAAAAGTAAACTGTTATGTCCAGATATATCTGATTAGATTTCATAAAACGATACACTAAATGTTATGGTCAGTAGTTCTCGATGAGGGCATCTCTCAGCTCCACCCCATCAATGAAAATAAGCCACTTATTATCCGATTTCAGAACTACATGTGATACTGGAGATGGACCGAGAAAGCCGTAAACTTAAGTTCAATGACTTGCGGGCCATCTATTGGGTTCACAGTCCTGGAACAGCGCCTTCGTTGTACACCGACAGTGGCGGGACTATTTTTCCTGGAGACAAGATTCGCATTGACTTCAGCGTGGTAAGCACTTATTCTACAGTTTCGAACTTTTTATCCAACACTTGCATGGTATTGGTGGTGGTGGTAACGTCGCTTATTATCCGAGTATTGAGAAGCAATGAAAATTGTATTCTGCATTCTGTCGACAATGGAAGTTGTCTTGAAGTGGATGAAAATTCTGTTTCTAATATTTCAGCAAAACATTACTCGTTTGGAGTCCAATGGCTGCGTCGACCCTTTCGAAGACGACAATCAAAAACTGAACGTATATTTTTCGGAGAAAGTTCCATACTTTTACGACCAACAGGTGAGACAACTGGTATTTTGGCGTGTCAGCGTCTTTCTCGAAGTTAGCGGAAAAGCAACGCAGCGGAAATGCAAGCAACGCAGCGGAAATGCAACGCAGCGGAAATGCAACGCAGCGGGAATGCAACGCAGCGGAAATGCAACGCAGCGGAAACCGACGTCACACAGTGATTATAAGCGGCGCTTAACCTACACGTCTTAATTTCCTATCTTAATTTTAGGATAGGACCTTTTGCAGTGTTGTTGAGACCGAGAATAATCATTGTATGATTATTGCAATATAATCAATGCAATAATCATTGTATGATCGTGCGTATCATTGTTTTGCAGTCATGCATCTTTTACAAGCAGTTCCTAATTTGGATGGAGCGGAAATGTTTCTACGCAAGTCAGCCGAAAATGCCCACCTACGAATTGTTTAACGTCACAAGCGATAGACTGTGCACAACCATTGGTCAGTACCTTTTGTAATATGAATGTAAAGCATCTAGTATGCATTAGGATATTAGGATAGCACGAATTATAAGGCAAAAATGCATACCATTTCTAGATTTAAAGCATTTTTTTTTTTTAAATCATAAATGCAATAATTGGAACTAAATTTTGGCAAATATTGTACCATAAATATATTGCATAATTTTGTTAACATACTGTACAATTCTCATACTGGATAGTCATTTTTTAAAATTTGATGTTACGTAATATTGGCTACTTAATTCATCTGTCGTAATAACTTCCGTCTTAAGACTGTCTCAAGAATTGCAGCCAATTCAGCGACGACGACCTCGACACACTGAGGAGGGAATGCAAGCCGTCCTGCAAGTAGGTGGCAGCATAATAGATTTTAATATGATAATCGATTTTAATAACTAATTATCATGTCAATTAGATATCCAAATGAACAGAATTATTCTTTGACAGGGAGCTTTCGATTCAGTACAACGTCAATACAATGTCCCTTTTGCTTGAGGTGAGCGTACACAAACGAAATAGGAATTCAAAATGTTATCTTCTTTTCATATCACTTCATGTTAAATTACGTGAAAATAGTTGTGCTCACATAAGAAATGTTGTCTTAATGCTTGACTCCGCATTTTCGTTCTCTTAAATTGAGCAGAATTTAGTCGAAGAATCTCTCTTGGATGACAGCCTCGCCAGCAACATCGACGTCGGCGCCTCTTTAGCACGATTAGGGTTAAGAAATTTTAAAATCTTGCATGTGGTCTTGTGTAACAGATCAACGTTTAATTAATAAAACGTAAATTTAATTTGTCATGCTTGAACGGTTGAATTACATTTTAAATGGTCCACAAGTCAATTTCAGAATTTTAGTCCACAAGTGAATTTCGGAATTTTATTTTTTTAAATACGACTGATGCAATTGAAAAGTGCCAATGCACTATTTGTTCAGACTTCATTGATTTTCTAATTCTAGAGAAGAATTACGAAATCATACCGTGGCAGTAATCCAAGTTTCGCCTGTTAACAGCTACATGGAAGACATTCAAGAAGAGCCGAAATACACGGTAAGATTGTCACCAAAATTATAGAGAAATCTCATGAATCTGTTACAGAAATTAATCTTCTGAAATCTCTTAAATCTTTTTAAATCTCATGATTCTTTTGAAATCTCTTGAATCTTTTAAAATCTTATGAATCATTTGAAATCTTATGAATCATTTGAAATCTTATGAATCATTTAAAATTTTATAAATCATTTGAAATCTTATGAATCATTTGAAATCTTATGACTCATTTGAAATCTTATGAATCATTTGAAATCTTATGAATCATTTGAAATCTTATGAATCATTTAAAATCTTATTACAATTACAATTTGTACCCACAAGCAGCCCCCAAGAGAGGGGCCTATGGCGGGGGTCGAACGACCAGTTGTATCTGAGCTATTTGTTAAGGAGGTCTAGAACTAGAACTAGAACCCCCCAGGAGGCGACCTATAATCATTTGAAATCTTATGAATCATTTGAAATCTTATGAATCATTTAAAATTTTATAAATCATTTGAAATCTTATGAATCATTTGAAATCTTATGACTCATTTGAAATCTTATGAATCATTTGAAATCTTATTAATCATTTAAAATCTTATAAATCATTTAAAATCTTATGAATCATTTGAAATCTTATGAATCATTTGAAATCTTATGAGTTATTTGGAATCTTATGAGTTATTTGAAATCTTAGGAATCATTTGAAATTTAATGAAATCTTCTGAATTGTGAAAGGCAAGAATATATTCTAGTCATGCCTTCACATACAGGTTGCTGACTTTCTGGGAATCCTGGGGGGCAACATTGGTCTCTGGATCGGAGTAAGCGTCATTTCGCTGGCTGAACTGGTGGAGCTTGTCTACATTTTTGTGTTGGTCAAAATAGAGGATTACACGAACAGATCACGTGACACCAATGATGGCGCCATTACAGACCATCAGCAAGGCTCTCCGACAGTGACGACCAAAACACTGGTGCACCATAGTGTGAACTCTAAACATGATCCAATAGTTTCGCGGCACCAGTTCTGGAATGCTGAGTCTTAATAACTATATTAGACAGTAAAGCCTTGTCTAGCCTACTGTCGAAAAGCATTTTAAGACCATTAATGATGAAATTTGATGATTAAGTGCCGATAGTTCAGTTGCACGACTTCTTAAAATTGGGACAACAGATTTGAGTGAAACTAAACTGTATGAATAATAAGAAGTGCAATTTTAATTCATGATTCACAAGGTTATTTAATCCATAGATATAAATTTACAGGAGCCACATTTTGCATAATCATTTGAAAATTAAACACATACACATGAAAAACTAAACTGTTTTGTCTAGTATTTCGTCAGTAGTTGTGTCAATTAAAATGAATTAACAAACTGTCACAGAACGTCATATATTCATAGTTTAAGAATAAATGATCAATGCTGATGAACTGAACAATCTTTATGAATGGATTTTATCCAAGGATCTATTTGTACGACCCGTCGTGGCGCAGTTGGTTTATGACGGACTGCGGTTTCGGCGGTCCCGGGTTCGATTCCCGGCG
>JAQGBY010002735.1:0-21734 GCA_034698785.1 Mycogona germanica | reverse complement strand
CGCATAATTACATATTTAGTTAGCCTTCAGTCGCATAATGCCATAACACCAACTATTTATGTTTGTGTTAGTTAATTCCAATCAATCCAGTCATTTTCAAATTCCAGATTTCATTGATTTAATTTATTTCCTGTTGACACGCGCGACGCAATTGCAATCAAGTGCCGATGCGTCCCGTCAACAATTTTGATATCTCGGCTAGATTGCCGCGCGGAAACAGAAATGACGACCGCACCCACTAGCTCTATTGCGATCGGTGTCACTGGTGCGAATCGCAGCGGGATATAATCGTGAAAACGTTTTGTTTTTATTGACCGCTTCAGGTTAGAGCGACATTTATTGGCAATTAAGGTCTTGTTCAGGCTGCGAAGGTTTATGGCAATTAATTAATTTGCTAATGCATTGATTCGATATTTGGTGGTTTGTTTATACAATAGCAAAATATAATCGTCAATATTATTGGGGTTCAACATTATTGCCTCTCTGGTATTAATGTAAAATATTTACAATTACCACATTGAATAAAAATGTTTTTATACGCTGTGGCGCTTCTTATCTCTGGTATATCAAACATGAGATGCTGAATATGAGATGGTTCTGGTATCGATAATTTCATTTTCTTCATTCCGATATGATACTGTAATTAAAGAAGGTAAAAAAGGTCTAGAGTGCCGAAATGTGCGTTTTGATTTTGAGCCGTAGGATAACAAAATGGCGCCGCATTGCTTTGAGACGCCCACCGATAAAGTAATCTTCTCCTGTCGCTCGTTAGACGGCGCTGCAGTTCTGCGACAGAAGTAGTGGCACCCCAAGCGGCGAAACTGATGAACGACGCCTCGGGTGTATAAGTATAAAAAACCGTGGATAATTCGAATTTTACACACGCCTGTGTTAATGTATAATATAGGTCTTCCAGTTCTTGAGTAAACGTCCTTGCTAACGGTACAGGCGTTCGGCAGCGGCCATTTTTGAAAACGAAATTGGCAAATGGCAAACCACGATGGGGCACAGGGGGCAGTCGTTCACCTTGAGAAATTCGGATCGCGCCGGTTTTTGCGGTAATAAAGTGGTTTAGTGAAAGCTGCAGATTAAACAAATATATTATGGGAACCCCCACATACCGTGAAAACACATCACAATCGCGCTCCAAAAATACGTCGAATCCTGAAGTTGAAAATGCTCCAGAAGAACATTTTTAATTTTTTCGACACGCCTCCAGTCACTCGTTATCGCAATACGAGTGTGTATATACGTAATTCACATTTCACACACGCAATGGGGGAAAGTCATTGGTGGGCCGCCTAACTCATTGTAGGATTTTCTTTTAAAGATTGAGGGGGGAGGATGGTGGGCTTTGATAGGTGGCGAAGGGTTGATTCTGGAAAAGCCAAATTGTTTTGTTGGCGCCGACGATTAGAGCTCGAATCGCTCGGGGAGGCGCCGTCAGTCGTGGCTTGAGAAGAAAAAGAAAAAAACGAGTGTTCTGTGGGCCCAGGGGTGCACTGATTAGTTGCAGGGGGGATGGGCGATTGTCTCAGCCAGAATATCGATTTTGCCAAACTGCAATCTGTGAGCAAAATTGTAAATTAAAATTTTGAAATAGACGTATATTTCGAAGTCACTCGTTGAGTAACGATAACATGGGGAAAGCGCCACCGATTCACTCTGTCGAATGTCTTCGAATAATTCGTAGAGCTCGTACGTAATACTTACCAAGAATACGAGTAGCTGAAAGTCAGGACATCTGCACCGATAAACAGGAAAATAAACAGTGGGAAAAACATATTGGGCGTAATAAAGATATCGACGTGGGTGATTTTTTTTGGGGAGTGTGCGGGGGTGGTCCTGATCAAAGTCACGGTTTTCGCCAAGCAGAATGAAATCTAATAGCCACACCTGGATACCGAGCATTACTTTATCACCTAGATTAGAATCCATCAAAAGTGTGTGCGTTACCGTTACCATATTACATTGTTCATTTCAAATGAGGATTTTTCAAATTTACGTCGGACCTTAAAAAAACCGTGGACTGAGATCTTGATTTATTATAGATGGACATTTCGTTTTCAAAGTTGCTTATTGAAGAGCGTTGATGCGCACGTTGATTCACCGAAGCGCCCTCGTGCGGTACAATCCCACAACACACGTACATTGTCATGTCAGATGCGAGGTGCACCATGTGTTGTACGAATGTCTCGGGGTCCCCCCCAGCTCATCGAAAACCCCTGACACAAACCGGAAAACTATAATTTGCGTTAGCCTAGACATTAAATTCTCGCCCCCTAAACAGTCATCAGTACAATATACTTAGGCAGCAGAGACGACTGCACCAGGGCAGATAGGTTCAGATTCTGCATATCCCCGATGATTGACACAGAGCAATCGGTACCAGGAAACTGGACAACACCGGGCGCCGTTTTCCAGCTGCCAGAGGCGTTGTGGGATTGGGGAATGGGAATCGTAGGCGTCGTATATAGGAAACCCGCGAGGTGTTTCGCTATAGCACTCTTGACTAGTCCTATGTAGTTGCGTGGCCTAGACATTCCGAGTGTGCTACCCCGGAGAGGACCTAATTTCCGTTCTCGGAAAACGCCAGACGGGACAAAGGAGAGAGAGAGGGAAAAACAAGAGAAAGGGTCTTCCGTACGTTCCATAAATCCCTCATTATTTCCCATTTGCTGCTCCAATTTACGGGTGGGTTTCCGTGTGAGCAGGTGAGGAAGGGTTGGGTGGACATTTCTAGCGTAAAATTGCCATTTTCTGACCCAAATTAACGCAACGCGCAACAGCGGCTATTGGCGCCCACCCCGAATTAGCACTAGATGGCGTCGCTATGACGTCTTCAGGGCGCAAATACACTGGAAACCGCAAACAAAACACTACAGTTGACTTTTATACGGTCGAATTTGCTCATAAACGCCGCAGGATAGTTAAAATTCTGGGTGGCCATTTACAAGATGAAGCTTTTTAACATTTTCCTCCATTGATACCATTTTTTATGGATCGTCTTCTTAATGGAGTTAGGAGCGTCAATGATTCAGTCGCGTCCATACTAATTGAATCCTCAGAAATAAAATTAATGAACGAGAACTTTAAAATCAATTCTCATTCTCAGCTATGATTTTTTAAAAACGATATTTTATGTTTCGAAAGTGTGTATTCACACTTTCCTTCCAAAATAACGGTTTCTCTACTATTCGAGAACCAGCATTGCACTTTCTAACGGTACAAAGTTGCTCAAGCCATCTCTTGGGAGAAGAAGAATACACCCAAAAAAGATATACGATGTCTGGCTAAGGTAAATCTTAACTGTAAAAAAAATACCTGTAGACGGGATTCGGAGAAGTTGAAAAAAAAATTTTTTTTGGACGTCTCCTGGCTCATACATTTTTGGACACTTTCTTTTGTGCGCTAACAGCCTATGAGCTTGCAGTAAACGTTAAAACGGACGCACCTAGCTGGTTAGAACACGGAGGCCCCACGTGATGCAGTCTGGGTAAACGCTAAACTATTTAACCAGGGGGAAAGGGGGAGACTAAAAGTTATGTTTTACGGGGGTTGTCCGAAATCAGACATGCCTCTTTGCAATTTTAGCTATTGTTTTAAAATTTTCAACCACTGACTCACTCGAGAGCAATCACAATTCCTTAAATAGTTCAAAACTTGAAATATAAATCATACAATAATTTAACAATAACGATTATTTAAATAATGGCAGTTTTATAAGTTCTCGTAAAACGTCACATCAGTTGTTGAATAATTTTTTATGTAATGTTCCCGCAAATATATTTTTTTAGTTAGTTACGCTTGAGGTGTCATGAAGAGTATGGGAATGTCACTTAATCATTGTCAAATAAATTACCACTAATTTTTTTTATAAAAAAAGGTTGGGGTTCAGCTGTGTGGGAAAACGTAACCAAAAACCACCAAATTAGAAAGAAGAAAAAAAATCATATGCAAATATACTTCTGGGTTAGGGCGACCGTGCAAAGTCAACAAAAACCAACCATCCAGGTGTCAACAAAAACGACTAGCAGACACCCGAGATTGCAACAAACAAAAAGTCTGGCCTGGGCTCGATCCCCCGTTTCATAAGAACCCACCCCACACCCCAATCCCGAACACCCCTTCCTCCACCAAACAACCCCCTTAAAAATAAACAGGGTCCATTTGTCATGGCCCAGACATAGCGGTCTACCCCTGTCCTACGAAGCCAGTGAGGGGAGGGGGGAGATTGGAGAGAGCGAAAAAGAAGGTGGAAAAAAAAATATCCAACCAACAAAAAGCTATAAAACGAAACAATGTCTTGTTGTTACCTCCTCCTCCTCCTCCTGCTCCATGCGCACCTACCTGGCCACGTATGTGCTCCTCAACATTACTTTGGCGTCAATGCCTGGCTACTAGGGGTTGAAAATGAAGAAGTAGGAGCGAGAAGAAAAAACGCAATTTCTTATACCCCCTTCTGTCCTTGTCTAGCCTACTTTCCCCGTGTCCTTGAGAAGAGGGGAAAAACTATCGGAGAGCCTCCAGGGGTGGCGAAACCAACCACGAGGAGGTGTTTTCTTTTGCATAACAGTTATTTTTTTTTCCTTCTTCTCCTAGTCGAGCCCTCCCCTTTTTTACGACATCTGAAAGGGTTGCCTAAAAAACTCCTCGCTTCTAGGCAACAACTTATTGCGAGACGCGAAGAGAAGAAAGTGCATGCTTATATGAGGGGGGTTGTTTTTTGGGGGGGGGGAGAGGGGTGTTGTCTGCACTTCGAAACATATATACAGGTAGGTTTGTAGGGGGAACGGTGTCCTCCCGAGACCCACCAAACATTTAAGGGGTGCTCATTATAGAACAAGCTTCTCGGGCAGGGGAAGACAGACCAAAGAAAAAAGTCTTTCGATTTCCAATATCTTGAAGGCAACTTGAGTCCAGGAAAACAATCCACTAATTTACAGAACCAACAAATGGAACCAACAAATGGACAAGGGCAAATGGCTCCAAGATGACTGGTCATTCAAATGAATCATGGTCTCTGTATTTTAAGAATCAGGGTTGAGTAAGAGAAAATTATGCCAATCTAAGGATTTCTCAAGAAGTTGAGGAACTTCCTGTCCATTGCATCATTGAAATATCATTTGTTTGGAACTTTGAGATTAGGTTAGGTTATTCTAAAAGTAACGGCATCCATCTGGTCTCTGGAGGATGTAGCCATTGCAAGTAAAAGGGGTCTGGTTGTTTCTCGACGTGAGGAGTCCATGGGGCTTGGGCTTAGGATTGTTCTGAAGCACGGCATGAAGTAAGAAAGAAAAAAACAACAGGATAAAAAAATTAAAAGCGGCGCCGCGATTTTAGAAATGAAAAGTGGACGTAAAACGGCGAAGAAAGAAAATGGTTGAAAAAATTCCGCCCGTTAACGTTGCGTCAGACACACTACATTCGATTTTCGAGGTGCACCTCCCCCCCCCCTTGTAGACGATGATTGCAGCTGGACCACTAATTTATTCCAACTTATTTTATATATATAGGTAGGACATTGTTAAAAATCGTCGGGAGCGCCATCGGCACAACAGGCTTAGAGCACTACATGTGCATGATGTAGACGTTGTACGCAAATACTCATTTGTTGTTCAATCGCATATTACGAACAGTGCCCATAAAATATACCTATTGTTGGAAAAGTTATTGAAATAACATTTTGTGAAGTACGTCAATTTTTTTCTCTCAATCCTTCCCTTTTACAAAAGAAATGTCTCTGAATAGATCATGCGTGGGCGGCTTTTGGAATAAGGTTACGGAGGTCCAGTACCAATTTCAACAACAAAAAGATCTATTTTTAGTGCAGGGATGTTATTTTACAAACCAATGGGTTAAAAATACTTTTCTGGTTTTCAGAATAGACAGTTGTACACGCGAGGCCAGGTGAAAAATACCAAATGACCATGACATTGAGACAAGCCCATTTGAATCTACTGACCCAATTTCGAAGCCGCGGCATATGCGCCGTATTTGCTTTTTTTATAAGTCACATCAGGCAATAATTCAATACTATTTACCTTTATAGTTGTGCGACAAATACGAGAATGACTTAACCCGAACCTTCAGTGTATTTGAGTTGTATTGATCCAGTTCAGCATTCTGATAAGGCGCATCCAGGGCATCTATTTTCAAACGTACTGACTTTGCAAAAGTTACCTTAAATCCGCAAAGTGATTTCGTAATTTTGGATTGAAAATAAATACCCAATACCTCCCATCTGCTGCATGCTTTATTTAAATACTCGAGTGTAAATAGAGGATTACAATGGTCTTTGCTAGATGAAGGAGACGTGCACACTTTGGATCATTGATATCGATTGCCGGTGAATCAATAGCCATCAAAAACATTTGATTTAACTTAAATGTCAAACCGTATTTTGGATCTTCGCCGAAATTTCACCAATATTCTAATCACAAATCCCTCTAAACAGCTGCTTCCTGCGCAAATACGAGTACCGTAGATAATAGTTTCTTAACTTTCATGTTTTTGAATTATTTAAATATTGAATCTACTGTACATAATCTTGCATTGCATCATTATTTCAATTAATTTAAATCTTTTAGCACGACTCGTTTTAATTTATTTTGTAGTCTCACCATCGTAGCTCCAGTTAGTTAAAAATTAATATGTAGATACTGGATTCGATTTTAAATGCGGGCAGATCACATTCGTGATGGCAATTATTTGATTTTAATCTCGCCTTACCAAAAATTTCAATTGATATAGACTTCCCATATTTGCTGACTAACATTAAGCTCAATGCATGCTGAGAAAAGAGTTTCCTCGTTATTGTTCGAGATCCGAGAAGCGAATCTGTTGACACTAGGATTAACAGCAAATATTGTCGTCGGATGGGCTTTTTACCACCTTCCCCTCCAGTACTATCGATTATTACCCGTGTTAGTATCACAGAATACATTATTTGTGACAACAAGGAAGTGAAAAAGTCACGTCTTCCGCTATTTGTCTCGAAGATCTGGTCCCTTAGATTTAGCGCTTATTTGAAGTTCTCATTGACATTGTAAGAAAGCGCTAAATATTCAAGATTTGCAGAGCCCTGAGCCCTGTTACTAATATTTAATTTAAATCGCAAGACGATCAGAAACTTAATTTTCGTATTGTAATTTAATTATGAAAATTGATAGAAAAAAGTATTTAATCATTTATACCGATTTCTCAATATGGTACTTTTCTCAAGATGGTACAAAACTGACGGGTCGCAGACAGACTTCTTTCTCGAAAGATGATGGCGCTGCACAAAATTAAAACTAAAAAAATATGACGAAGAGTGGCAGCAGCCCCACGAACCGTAACCGATTAGCGATCACCAAAAATTTGCATACGGACCAGCAATTTTCCCAGGCTACATACGGAGGAGCGATCGAACCATCGTCACAAAAAAATTAATAAAAAATAGATCGACGGGGACTCAAAAAAGAAAAAGAAAGGGGGGGGGGGTGAAGGGTTCGTACAACCCATATATATCGTTGCCGAGGCGGTGACAGGCGATATAAGGTCCGGGAAGAAAAAGGGTTACCCGGGTACGTACACACCAATACCTTCGACATCGTATTAAAATTTTATGAAATGAATAGAGCAACCCCACCACCACCATCCCTCCTGTCATCCATAGATATATTGCCCACGGCAACTATATTTTTTTTCTCGACATCCCTTTATTTTTTGCGTCACCTCACAAAGACATGTCTGCAACACCTCTTTCACTTCTCATGGTTCATGGTGGACTCACAAAACAGCTTTCGTGATACGAGAAAGAGAAGACGACGAAGCGAAGAGGAAAAAGAAAAAAAAACAACAACAAAAAATACCTGATATAAAAATTGTATCGAGAATCGCCCCCTCTCCTATCTATATATACCTTTTTACAAGCGTAACCACAATGGTTGTGCTCTCGACTCGAATTTTATAAAAACGGGGCCGACGACGAACACAACCCTTTACTTCACATCCCCCTTCTCCTCGCGCAAGATGGTATCCATTATACGTACAGGACATTTTTGTTCCATCCATCGCCAACCCGTTTAAACTATATAAAAAAATCCCCCATTGCCTCGCGACCTCCCCCTCAATACCCTCACCTTTTGCAGATTACAACCCCCCCCTTCCTTCTACTCCTACTCCAAACAACAACTGCATCACTATATATAGACTATGTACACATGGATACCTGCGCCTCTGTTGTGTCTAGGTAGGCTGTGTATATATATACCAGAATGAAGAAGTGGATTCGGATTCGAAAGAAAAAAACTTGCAATATCTAATCTGCATATTCCGCTATTGACATCACGAAAATGAAAAAGGGGTTTGGCGCAAAAAAAATTAATAAAAAACTAGTCGACTGGATGCAGTACATGTACCTGGAATATTTACACCAGCATCAGATATAATTTCCCAAGGATTTGGCGAAGGAGGGAGGTAGGGGGGATAAGGGCAGTCACTAATCAATCGAGAAATAATACAGGAGAAGTGTGGCCGGAGAAACGACAGGCTGTAAATTGTGGGTGGAGGGGATTAGAGTAGGTGAGATTGGTTGGTTAGGGGGGGAGAGTGCTGAGGTGGGTTTGTGTAGGAGAAAGGGTAAACAAAATACAAAATCCCCGAGCGGAAAAAATATTTTTTTTCCATTTTCAGATAAGAAAAAGGGTGGGATGAAAATTGACGACTAAGGGGGTTTTTGGTGGGGACTGGGTGCGTAGAAACTGACAACGCAAAACGAAATTTAAGAGCACATAAAAACTCTCTTCGCCGAGCTTAGCCATTTTCTTATTCCCGCGCCTTCTGTCTCCATCTTATTGGTCTCCAGAGACCCCGGGTCCAACTTGATAGAAGCTGAATGGAAAAAGCCAGTTGAAAGTTGGACATGGAGAGGAAGAAACAAGACATGCAAAAATTAAGTAAGTAAAATGAGTAAGCTAATCTGCAAAAGTATTTGAAATTTATTAAAAAGAAAATTGATAAATAATTATGGAAAATTAAGAAACACAAAATCATTTTGAATGGCATAACGTGTTCGAGTAATTTTTTCTGTGTTCTGTCTCACAATTTTCCCATCACCTTGTGAAATCCATCTCAGAAGCCCCAATATGAAATAGGTATTGGGGTCTCAAGTAGTTGTACCTCGGGGTTCACCAGGAGAAAAAAATGCACGTCCATTTAACTATTTGTCCATGAGCTATGTCTTTTGCCTCACAACAACCCCCACTACACACCACCACCCCATCCTCCCCTTCAGCTCCATCAACACCAAACCCACCCACCTTAAACACATCAAGAGTTGTTCGCCGGCTCTTTCGTATTCATCCGTGTGCAAAAGAACGCGCAACCAAAATCCAGGCAAATGGGTTGAACTTCCATTCTTTCGTTTCACCAAAAAAGAAAAAAAAACTACCACAAATACCCACCCCGCCCGCATTCACAACGCACCCATTTTTTTCTCTCCCTCCCTATCTCGTTAACTAAAAGTCTCAGGGTCGTCGCCAGTTGTGTTGGGGCATCAACCAAAATGCCAATCTTACGAGCCCCATTGACAATTACTCTCTGGCCCAACTGTAACAACGAACGGTTAAGGAGGGTTGGGGCCATCTCCACCTGAGACCCCACGATTGCATCAACATAAAGATAACCCTCTACCACAATTGGACCACCTTTTCTTGAACTAGTTTCAATGGGCGATTGCGAATGAAGTGTGTGTTAAGTCCTGGGGATAGATCTCAGGAGAGGGTGCGTTCCAACACACAGCATCCCTCCCTGCATCCATCCTGGGAAATCTGTTTTTTGGAGATGGCCACGCGTAAGCAAAGGGGAGAGCGACTAACCAAAAAGAAAACCTTTAAGATGAAAAAGGTGGTCACTCACAAAGAGATGGTGAATGGAATGGATCGATTCGAAGTTTTTTGGGTGTTGGGGCCAGCCTCTCTTTTTACCTGATGCAGTGATGGATCCTGGGAAACTCGGATCTGCATCTGTTCCAAAGCCCAACCCGATGTCCAAGATCACTTGATGGGTTAGGCTGTATTAGAAATGGTACATAATCGTGTCTCCAGTCTGGTTCGCACGCTTCCTGTCTAGCTTGTGACGTCAGAGATGACAAGGCACACTTACTTAAAAAGACGCGTGGGTACCTTTCCTCCCCCTCCCTTAACGTCATGGTACCAGTTTCTTACGTGCCCCTACCAAACAAGTCTGAATTGGGATTTTTTTCATGACCGATCTATTGCTTAGGATGTCAGGAGAATGATGACGACAACAAAGTGTAGACTGATACGGAAGAGTTGGAAGTCTTGTTTATGGATCCGGTTCAAGAAATTTGGGTGCCACCAAAATTTCCCACCAGAAATCATGACTTGAACTCTCCTCCACATGGAGTCTGTCTGCTCCAGGCTCCAATTTGAATTGCCGAGGAATAAACATTTGCAATGCAAACATACTTGATCACACACTTTTCTTCAATTTCGAAGATACCATACGAGAACTTCAACCTTAAATATTGGACATTGGTCCATGTCTTAACTTTCATTTGAATAGAGATATCGTTTTCCATTAGGTTCAGTTTATGAATAAAAAAACAAATGCCTACTTGGGGACAATAGCCTACTATGTCAACTGTAGTGTGGTTGTCCTTGTCTAATCATGCATTGCTAATGCGATGGTATCTTTTCTTCTATGAGAAATATTAAGACATCGATTTCAATAGAAACAAGGTTAACAATAAAAATTCACAACCAATGTGAAAACCGTTTTTGATTGTTCTCTCGTAGATCAGTCGATTATCAGAAGCTTCCACATCTTTAGAAATAAAGAAAATCAACTGGAACCAGATTTTTATTTTCCAAAACGACTTCGATCATTAACTGATACAAATTTAATTCTGGTTTGAGAGTGACCTCGAAACTTAACGTTCCTACGGCACCAAAACGCATTGTCAATTAAAACATTTTGGGAGCATTTCCTAATCCCCCGACTAGGCAATTATTGAATGCAACTGCAGCGGGCCCAGCAGGGGGTTTAACCACGAAACAAGCATTTCCCGATTAGCCTTCGGTCGCATCGTGACAAACATGTCACAGCGATTGTGTACTTTATTTACCTGACCGTGAGGTCGTATTTACCGAGCTTTTGCCTCTATATATATATATACAAGTGTATGCGTGTGTGCATTCGTGGCTTGATGCGAAATGGCGGCTGCAATTTTTTTAAACTCTTGCATGTCACCAAATAACACGTACACAGTCAAAACCATCACATATGTGAACGAATGTTTCCACTAGGCAATATATAATAAGAGCCATGGCCTTTTTAAGATCGTAATTTGGACGGAACTGCACTCCAAGAAGCATTCATCTTAAAGAAGATCGATCCACTGGTGACCATCTTCAGGAAAGCTAAATATTAAATTCATCAACTTTAAGACACTCGTTCATGTAAATGCTGAATTGAAATGCACACTCATTTCATTCGAATCAAACTTGAAACGTTCGTTTTCGGAGAGCTCGTCATTTGCTATTCCGAGCACAGGCTCTAGAGGTCTCTGAGACGAGAGGACCTCAATCTCTCCGAAATGCCAAATAATAAAAATGGTATATCTGATAATAAATTCGATCGTGAACGCGGCGGTTTGTTTTTGCGGCGAGCTTAAAAATGAAAGTGGTCACGACTCCTGATGAGACAGTTGAGGGCTCTCTTCGTGTCTCAAAAACACTATGATCGTGACACGACGATGCGGACATTGTTCGCCAACTCGAGACACATGAGTCAGTCTCGCCTATACTCGTACGTGGCAAAAATAATGTGGTGTCGTTACGGGGATTGAAAAATGTAAACACTAACTGAGATCGCTCAAGGGTAAAATGTCAATGAAGCTGCAACAATCCCATGATCTGTATATGGTGGTGTGTAAGGAAAATAAGATCCTCAAAATCACAATTGGTATTCTGATATAACAAATTACTTGTTGTCCTCTGTCCGGTTACCAACCAATTGGACAATAATACAAAGTGGAACAACAAGCACTTGTTCTCACTTGTTCAAATGCTTTCGAATTGTGCCGTCCTTTGGATCTTGGTTTGGGCAACATTTTGCGAACAACAATCTTCTCGAATCTGTTCTTTCAATAAAAAGAAAAAAGCCTTCATTAAAATGAACAATCGTAAAATCTCATTATCCCTCACAATCTCTTTTTGTCATTGGTCAACTCAAATCAATTGGCCGCTTAAAGGGTTAAAGAAATACCAATGATGTAAGATTTCTTAACACCTCTTATCG
The DNA here is from genome assembly GCA_034698785.1 of Mycogona germanica. NCBI lineage: Eukaryota > Metazoa > Arthropoda > Diplopoda > Chordeumatida > Chordeumatidae > Mycogona > Mycogona germanica. The sequence goes on along the minus strand of JAQGBY010002735.1, from coordinate 9,425 downwards.
TACTATAAAAGATAGTTTTTGTCAAATTTAGATTGCATTTTGCTTTCAATCCATCAAAAAAAAATATATATGCGATATGTGCAAAGATTGGTATTTGCTCTGAGCACTTTCGGTTTTGAAGGCTCTAATCGATCTTAAGTACCGATGATTTATTTAAATGAAAGAAACTGACTTGGACAGCTGCCAGCACTGTGAAGACGTATTTCTTTTTTAAAAAAATGATCCGGTCACTAATGCCTGGCGCATGGCCGAGTGATATGCGCCAATGGGAGCTCGTCAATGAAAGCGCATTCGTTGAGCGCTTTCACTTAACTAGTATCCTGCTGATAGGCCATGAAATGGGGTATCCTGGCTTCCAAAACCAGTCACAAGTTTCTCTCCCGCTCCCTTTCAGAGCCCCGCCCCACAGAAACAAAAAATATCTTTAAATAAATCACTAAATATAATCAACCCCACACCCCCATTTTAACAAGTGTGAAAGATGATTTAGGTCCGAAGACCACCAAGAGCTGACATGGATAAGGCTCATTCTGAAAGTTTCTCCTGAACTACTCCACTTTTTCGGAACACACGTCAAGAAATAATCATATTACAAAAACCTTCGTGAACTTTAAAAACATCTATTAGCATATTTATGAAATTCTATCCAATCAAGCTGTGATTCAATCATTTTGTGAAATGTGTCATCTTGTCATTACTTGAAGAGTATTCAATTCAAAGAGTGTTTCGCAAGCCTTTTTCAACAAAAACAAAAGAAATGAACGATCTTATCAAGTGTTACATAAGATTTTCAAGTTGGCCTTTATAAGATTGAGAGATAGTATCGATTTACAGCATCTGTTACCGATCAGGAGATCGAAAGTACGGACTTTCGTCAAGGCCAAGGTTTTCAATTTACACTCGAGTCCTCTTGATCAGATGTCGTTGGCAAAAAGCATTCGTTCCCGCGCTCGAGTGCATATTGCTAAAAACAAAAAAGACAAATTAAAAAAGAAACACGTTGAAATCGAATTACAGAGCTGGGGTCGAATAAAGTCCAGGAGAAGAACTTTAGCACTTCGATAGCAGAAAAACTAAAAATAAAGACGATTTAGGAAATGCCGGAAACAAGAGTTGTTTGTTTTATTTTTTCCCTTTTTGTCTCTGACAAGTAAACAATTGAGTCCTCTCGTCTTATCATAATCGCGATACTCATTGATCTAGACCGAGGACTTCTAGGAGAAAATGGTCAAACCCTTTTCAAATAAATAACAGGAATATCAATTCCAATTTTCACCTGTCAGATGGACGAGATTTTGCGGCCTCGAGATAAAAATCTGATTGAAATTTAATTCCGATATGCTGACAAGACAGTTGAAAGCAGGAAACCATGTGATCAGTTGACCACCTGACCAAGACTGAATCGATTCAAGACGAGAAGTCTAGGAAGATCTCGTCTCGAGCGAAAAACCTCCGCAGGACAAACTATGATCCGTTAAAAAATCCTGCCATATATTAGTCGCCACCCGACCCCAATCCCAACCCCCCTCGTGCCCTTGAATTTAAGATGGTGCCAAAAATGAGTTTCGTTTTACACAAATCACTCGGAAGGGCAAAGTCGATTTGAAACAGTGTTGCCAGCCGTTGAAGCCCTCATGTTCCCAAAGAGGTAATTGAAATTCCCCTTGACCATGAAGGTGTTTTTTCTCTCTTCTTTGGCGACCAACTCGTATAAACCTCCCCCATGTACATAGTATACATGCAATGGATCATGAATTTACTGTGTGTGTGTACCACAGACCCTATCATCATTTTTATGCGCCATAATCGTTAGTATTTTACTGCCAGAACGCGGCAGAAGGGATGATGAATATTTGGGCATAAATGATGTTGAGGGGAGGATGGGATGGGATGGGACGGTGGTGGTGAAACTGACCGACTGTCTGACTGGTTCCAACATTTCTTCACTCCCCCCCCCTCAGACTGAAAAATACCTTTAGGGGGTCGGCGGGTGTAGTAACTAGCGGCAGTTGTGTTTTTTAAAAAAATACAAGGTCTCGGCTCCTTACCTGTTGTTACAATACCTTACCTTACATCGAGCATGTGGCGTCAGAAACCGTTCCGTTTTGTAAACTTGTGGTGGCGACCTCATCAAATGAAATCAAGAGACAATGTCTAATTTATGAGAACTGACACGTTCAAACATTTATTTTCTTCTGTCATGCGAAATTAAAAATATATTACTTGCAGATATTGAGCATTTGACTCATAATTTCCCTATATGGAGAATAATTTTTTAAAAAATTCTATTTATGATTTGAGCACATCAGAAGCTTCAGTAGTTAAACAATTGGAATTAAAACAAATCGATACAATACAGCAAAACTGAAGATCAGCTTATTAAATCATGCAAATATCATAGATTGGATAACAAATAAATTTCGTTGCGTTGCCACTACGTATGGAGGACGTACGTTTTCCTGACATCAACCAGCCAATTAGGGAAGGGGGTGGGTGGGAGGGGGAGGGGAGAAGTCGCGCCCGAAAATATTTTAAAAGGCGTAATATGTCCTCTCTCTGACAGCTCGGTTTCAGGTTATTAGGAAGTGGGGAAAAAGTTTATTTCATTTCAAGGCCAGGTGAGCCATTATACCTCTTTTGTTCGAGTTGTGGTGAAGCCCCCTTACCATTGGAAAAAAGGTAACCTACAATATTATACAGTAGATAGATACATATGTATGGAGAATACAAAAAAGAAAACACCTTCGAATTACCAATTTCTCATTTTGAGGTATTTTTTCTTACCTTACTCTCTCCTAAAAACCTAACGAATGGCGTTAATGCTGCTGAACGTCGTCGCTGCGCACTCCCAGAACACCGCTAATTGGAGAGTTGAAAACATAGTAGTTCTTTTTAAAAAAATACAATTTCTGACATGTTAAGTTATTGTCGACGTAGTTTTAACGAATCGGGGTAACCGCGTTTGGCAGCGTCCAATCGCTTGGACACGGTGAACGAAAATCCAGAGATTTCGATTAGCAGAAATGGAGGATATTTGAGATCCCTGAAGGCCATCACCTGGCAACGGACAGGTGAAAGTAAATCTCTATTCGTGTCACCACTCGTTTTATAATGAAACCAGTGCAATAACCATGTCCTTATCAGTTTCACCAGAATCTTTCCGGAACTCCATTATTCACAAATCGAAAGCTAATTCCCCTTTTGACCAGAATCTCACCTTTGAACTGGTCAAAACTGGATTCCCTCCAGGAATTTCCAACTTAAACACTCCTCCATATGGCTTTCTCCGCACAAAGGCAAATTGTTTGGCCTAATCGTCCCATAATATCGTCCCGCGGCGGTTCTCCAAACGCGTCACCAACTTCAATGGTCAAAGTTGTGTACCAAAGAAGTGACGAAGTACCAAAGATCACCAAATAAAAGGGGTTGCTCAACTAATCCCTTCGACACTGGGCCAGGGAGGGGGGAGAAATAGAGAGGATCGTCCCCGAAACACATCCGCAAGGACACCAAATTCCCTGACTGATTTAGGTTAATTGCCGCCAGTCCCCCTTACGTCCCCTGAATTGTCATTTCGAAAAAGCTCTCTCTCCGACACATCAGGCCACCCGTGCAACGTTATGGCAAGGAGATAGGAGATCGTAAAACAAAGCAAAGGCAAGAGCAAATAATGTGAAACACAAAAAAAATACAGGTGTCACATAACACAATGTAATTCGGCAGTTCACCTTGCAAAATTACATTCGGCAGCGCACATTTAATCTCTTTTATTATTATAAATACCTGTAAGGAAGGTCGCACTTGTACAAGAATTTTTTGAAACCCTTAAGCCGTGTTTTCCTGTCATCGCCGGGTCCGGATTAAGACTTCATTCTTCCGCTAAGAGATAAAAAATATTTCCAAATTTGAAAAAGTAGAACGTGATTCCATTTTTTAATTCTCTAGGCTGTCCGCTGTGCTAATGCGCCCTATGGACGTGCAAGGTCTCTTGTTGCCAGTTCTTTTTTTTTAAATCATCAAACACTGGTCAAATTTAATGGTCATGTCCGGCCACAGTCGTACGCCAATATGTGTGGCTGGATGGACAGTGTGTGGAAAAGAATACGAAATGCGAGACGCGTTATCGAAATGCGTTTAGACACAACATCGGAGGAAGAAAATACTGAAGAAATAAAATCTGAAGAAATGGCCTCACGGAGGACAATTTTTATGCTCTCTAAATGTGACGTTAAAACCGGTAATAAAAATAATATTTCGAGTGACCTCCGCCGGTTCTGCAAACGACAAGTCACAACATATTTTTTGACTAAAAAGGGTTTTGACCATTTCAAAATTCCGTGGGACTCGAACCTCATAAGTCGGATTGGGAAAGGAACTTCTCGTTACGCGGTTCCGGTGGATCATGGTAGTTAACAGATTACCCGCGGCCCAAATTATCTGTTTCGTGGCGCGGGTCTCAGGAGGTTGCGCCAACAGTCGTTCGAACGAAACTCGGAAACCCGTTCCAAGAACAAACCGAACCAATTGGAATGAAATTAAACGCTCCAGCGAACCGCATCGCTCCTCGCAATTGGTAAAAGTCAAGTTCAAGTGCAAAAATAAGCAACGAGACCTACATCTACTGTACAGCACACGACAGCGACAAAGTGGGCTCTTGTTATAATAATTATCAGCGAGTTCTCATCGAGTGAACATAACAATTGATAAGAAGCGCAATTGGAATTTTAAACAACGAAAGATGAAATGCTGTGATTCGTCTTCTATCCGCTCGATGTCGTTGGGAAAATCGATCAAATTACAAATCACTTCAATAACAATAATTTAAAAAACAAGAGAAAAGACAATTGAGCCCAAACATGATCCGTGATTAGTTTTCTTCCTGCTAAAAAGTGCAGTCCAATGAACGAGACATTGTTCAAACAATTGGAGCAGATGCTAAAAATTGACAATATAAATTACCTGCAGCTAAAAATATTGATAGGTACATTAAATACAAGGCATGCAATTTGATTAAAAAATATATTCATGACTGGGAGGAATTGAACTGATCTTTTTAAAAATAGGACCAGTTTATAATGTAGACCAGGTGCGATTAAAAATATTATTTAGGGCAGTATTATAATATCAGATTGACAATTTAGAAGAAAAAAAATAAACAGTAGTTACGCAGTGTTACGTTTTCTTATATAAAAAAAGTTGCTTAACGAAATTTGAGAGATTTGGCTGGGCATGAGTTGCAAACAACCTAAACTGCCCTTGATCTACTTCCACGCCAAATAATATATCACATTCTCTCAACCGGTGACCACCAAAGAATGAGGGATGGGGAGGGGAGATGTACCGGGGCCAGGTCACATGACACGTTTCGTACTCTTGCAAGTGCGCCCCCGATTGGACGACAAACTTTTTACAATATCGCATCCAAACCACACACGCGCGTTTCGTTTTCCAAACGTAGGAAGTCTTAAGAGGACGGAGACTAGAGTAAGAAGGAAAAAAAGAAGTTTTTCCCCTACTCTGCAGTGTCTCAACATTTTTTTCTTCTCCTCCTTCCCACTTCCTATTCAATCGTCTGTGTTCTCTACAACCTGTCTTCGATACAGTATTCGTAACGCTCGTAACGCTGCCACAGAAAGGAGTAATTCGATCGATTTTAATCGAACTTCATTCTAAACTGACTGGTTACAAAATTCAAAAATAGATATTTGTGTGGGAAAAATAAATGTTATTCTCGACTGATGAAATCGCCATACCCAGAATTATTGAGGAATAAAACGCACCACCTGTTTGATTTTGTCCCGGGCGGCTCCCGCGCTTTCTAAAAAAATTCCATCGACTTCATTCCGATACATGTACCTTTACTGAATTCCACGAATCAGTTTGTCAACCGATTTAACATTTCGATCCCGAAATAACCACGCCTTCGTTCAGCATCACGACCGTACCCAAACATTTTGCTCAATTGAATCACTCACGCAAAGAGAAAAAAAAAAGATCATTCCGGATTGAACTGCGACCAACCACCAAATCATTTCTACTGTACAAAGTCTAACCGACATGTTGCGGCACGAGCATCTCGCCGAAGCTCTCTCTCTCCGAAATTGATTTCTCAATTTCGGGGGGATAGCGAACCCAAACCGGGGATGAACCAACACATCGTCATCCCCCCTCCCTACACACATACACTTGCTGTAAAAGTAAAGTAAGAACAGGTAACCGATCAAACCAGGTGAATCTGGTTTCTGGACTGACGAAAAGCCAGACGTCACACACAGTAGCCCCCACGACACCAGCGCACGCACACGCCCTATTAGAATCTAGAGTACAGTACAAGTTCACCACCTCACTGTCGTTGCAACTCACCGCGCAGGGCGCCCCAGTCGCTCTCCCTCTCACCCCTCCCCAAAAAAGAAACCACGTGTGTTCCCACTACCACCACCACCACCACCACCACCACCTTTCCTCAGTTACATCACGCCAAACGATATGACGAGAGCCAACGTGGTCGGTCACACTACTACGACTAGGGCTCCATCGCGACTATAACTCTATCCTCACGGCATCTTTAAAACATCGGTGTGCTCGACTTTCTCTTACAACAACTTGAGTTCGATCGAGGTGATTCGAAATTCGGGAATCGCGTCACGAAAAAAACATTTTCTTAAAAGTGCCGTATAACGACGTCTTAAGGATTCTACTACCAAGTTCAAGATCGCGGAACAGGGATTATAGTGCCAACTACCAATTTTATTCTCGCATCTCTAGGATTGAGATTCTGCTCTGGAAGGAGGATCGAGTGACAGAAACCATCTCGTGATCGTGAACAAAAATATTATATTTCAAAACAGAGATTATCGCACACACGTAAAAAAAAACTGACTGAACAAATAAGTGCGCGACGAAATCAGTTTGTTGTCTGTTTTGGATCGAATGCGGATATGATGTCGATTTACTTTTTGATAGTTGGGGTGGTTGGTGTTACATGTCACGCCCGGCCTTCTAACTGCAGACTGCACATTTCTTAATCTTCTTTCGACAAACTGATTTTACAATTTTTTTAAAAGAAATAAGATTGTGTTTTTGTGTTGATCTTCCCTCTCCCATGCCTAAAAGGTATCTGCTAAAATTCCGGTAAACGCTCAACGTCACCGACATTTTATTTATAAGATAAAACGTCTGGATACATTTGGTGTGTCGCCTAGTGCGATAAATAAAAATCCTGACCGAAAGAAATAAACTTTTGACATTGAGTCAGTGTCGACGTCATTTTTTTTGGATCACGGACCCGAACTAATCAGGAATTACACACGCCTTTAACGATACGATTCACTCGATAAACAAACGCAAGCGGATATCCTTAACTCCGTGACGAAACGATCTGGATAATAATCTGGATAAACCCTGAAAATTGATATTGCCACTCCTGGAAAAATAGGTAAGCGTACTCTTGTACTGTACATTTCTAAACAAATCATCTAAAGAAACTTGTAAGACTTCATTAAAATTATTAATCCGAAGTTTTGAAGACATTCAAGATCATCTAAAGCAGGCGATTAAACTTGAAATTATGATACCCAATTATTTTAACCACCGTTTGATAGATAACCTTAGTAATGCGTTCTAAAAAAAGAAGTAATATCTATTCTAAGAAACATTTTTTGACCAATTAATTTTTCCCCCCATTTCCTCCCCAAAGAATAATCCATTCACAGGATCCTTCCTGGTATTTTTCTAAGTGAATAATTTGGCCAGTCAAGAGTTATAATTGGCGTCAATCTTTTTTAAAAAGTAGATTGCCTCGCTTTAAAAAAAAGGAGAACGAAAGGGAGGGAGGAATGGCAATTTTCGATGGCCAGAAAATCGGTTTCATTAGCCATCAAACCATTTAATGTCACGAAAAACCTTTCTCGTCATTCTAATTTTACAAACGACCTCCGCTTCACGCCTATGCAAACCGTTTATCTATTCACAATTTTAAGGAGTGTAATCCATCTTTCTTGAGACCTTTGGTCTTCGCCTGTGTAAAAGGGAAAACTCAGATAAATCGTCGATCCTATGGTTTAAAAAAAAATCATTTTCAATAACAAATACACAAGTGCCCCACAAAAAATAGTTTCCGGACATCACAACCACGTGGTTTTTGACGTTTCCGATTTGAGGAATGGTTTCACCTCCCGACACGAGGCTAGCGATCCAATGTTGAGGTTGATGTTGGCCATCAAACTCTTAATAGGAATGACGATGGTATTGGTCAGACACAATTCCAATGCAAATTTTCCCCGCCCCCTGCATATCAAGAGTTTGCGGAACACCTATTTCATGGTATCGATATCGAATGTCTTTGAATTACATGTAACATGTAATAGGTGAGTTTCGCAAAGCCTCTGTTTGGATAACCGTCGTTGTTTGTGTGTGTGTACATGTATTTGTATTTGACGTGAGGAAAAAGGGATCTCGCGTCAACAACAAAAAAGCCAGTCACCTTGATCTAGTTCAAGTTGACATTTCGAAGCGCTCTCGGTTTGGTTTTTGGTGATGGCGGTGAAAGTGTGCGTGTGTTGAATTTGGTGGACTGCTGACGCGGACCATAGGAATGCCCCCGGACCACACCATCAGCACCGCTATGTACATAACTCGTACATGTAGCTAAGTGTGTACTTCCTGGGTAGAAGTTGCGTGTTAAGTAGAACTACACTGGGTTGGTCAGTCCTATGAACGTCTTGGCCAACTGTTTTTGCCAAGCTCCATCTAGCGGGACATCTCAGAACATGACGCGTATTAACTCTCAATAATTTTCTTTTCTTCTATGTATTTATTTATCTTCGTTTTGCCGATGATGGTCTACAACTGGATCAAAAATTGAATGTTGATCGGCGTAGTCGCAGTCGAACACACAATACTTCCTTTCAGTCTTGTTTTGTGTGATGGACGATGACGCCAACTTTTATTTACTATGCCAGGTGCAAATTGTAGACAGGACTACATTCAAGAGTAGGAGTAAAATAATAATCTCTTATTAAATTAATGCAAACCGCGCCCCCCTACCGTGCATAGTAAAGCCAGACTTCACCAGTCAGGCTATAACTATTAATAACTCCTGTAACCCGAATGCCCAAAAAGAATTCCAACTCTAGATGGTGTTCATCAATTGTGGATTTAAATACATGAAAACCGGCGACGGGAATTGAACCCTTAAACGTCTAATCAGTCAATCTTGATTTCTCGATTCATTCATTTTTTTTCGAGCACATTTTCTTAGGTAATGTAACCAACTTGCTGTGTGGTGATGAGAAGGTCTTAGGAAAACTCATAAAAAGCTCACAGCTGTAAACTAAATGCTCGATTCGTGCTCGGAGCTACAAATAAATAATAAATACTTAGCTACAGATAATGAGACCTAGGCATTTGCTACTGTACAAAATAAC
>JAQGBY010002734.1:0-21735 GCA_034698785.1 Mycogona germanica | reverse complement strand
CCCCCCCCCCCCCCCCCAAGGCACCCCGATCGATACATGACGTAGCAAATACAGTGTACAGTATTTGAAGTTGCAAGTGTACGCGGGCGCACAGATTTCCCCCAGTTTAATTAACATGCAAATCGCGGGAGGGGGGTTGCCCAAGAAAGTATAACTATTTATATGCAAATACATTCGAGAGTCACCCCCACACACAGCCTCCTCCATCCCAGAAGAATCACGCAGGAATAGAGAAAATGTCTAATTGGGTGGAGCATCAACATGACCAGCCGTGAGGCAATGCAAAACGCACACACAAGGGCGGCGCTAGTGTCGCCAGAAGTTAGCGCCCCCTATCGCTTTACAACAGAAATATTCCGATTTTGGAAATGTGAACTAATTCCGACTATGACTCCCAGTGTCCCGCCCCCAAAAGCCCAACGTATCGTGAAAAAAGGCGGTAGTAGCGAAGGGAAAAATCTAAGTCGGGCATACTAGATATCGCCAGCGCCACTCGGCGGGAACAACTAGACACTACTAGGGACGTGCCCCAAAACAAATTAGCTCATTATGAGTAAGTGGCAGCGACAAAGCTCGGAACGCGCGCTTACGGATGCGAATTGACGAATCGGGTTTCAGAAAGGAAAATGACGGTGAAAAAAATTCACCGCGACTGCATCGACGAGCTCCCCTTACATTACGTTCCAGATTATCCAACCTGGTGGACCGTGAGGGTGAATCTCTTTGGCCTGTAGTATAATTAGATATGCCACATTTTTAATCCATTCCCCCCTCTCCCTTTCACAACACCGCCACCGACCCGAGCTCCAAAGAAACGGCGAAATTAGATCGATAGACATTTACATGATGTTGCACCACGGGAACGCCATTTTGTTTGAATGGATTTGGAATTGGAATTGAATGAATGGATACGTGATTAAAGTTTCAACACACTGACACACTGAAGATTTTGAAATGCAGATATTCAACTTAACCTCACTCACCGACGTGACCTTCAGCTCTTTGGTCACGAGAGAGACGAGGCTAAGAACATTCTGCCTTAAGACAGAAAGCTCGCAAAAAAAAGCTTGTTCAAACGGAACGCATAAGAAAATTAAATTTCCCTCCTGAATATCCAACACCAGGACTAGTACTAACACACGATTGATGAAAACGCAGAGTGCGTATACCACAAGTATGCTAATTATAATATGTACACACACACACATGTAGAGTTAGTGTGGGCACATGAACATTGAGCTACGCTGATGCCAGAGCGTCTCCTGATTTACATCACATGCACTGATGATGACAACATCAGTATACTGTATATTTTCCATACAACATGTCTAATCCCCAATGTACACCCTCCATCTACTTTAATTAGCCGGCATCGAAGCAAACATGTGTACCCTAGCCCTCACCGCAAGCCACAGGCATATTATAAAACCCAACCGCGCATCTCCTCCCCCGACGTCATTGTGGTCCGCTATTTTCTTGGTTTTAATATTTTTCACAACCGGAATTAGAGGTGTCGAGTGATCGCGGTTTCGATTCCGACAGGCACCTTCGAAATTTTTCGGGCGAGAGAAATTCCTACAAAGCAAAATGTGGCACGAATCGCTGGACAGTCCAGTGGTCGGACTGTCACTGTCCTCTGACAATGCGCCGTACTTCACGGCAGTGGAAACAAAATTTGCGGAACCGATAGTTCTATTTCTACAATGCCAAATACACCAACAATTTGTTAGTGCCACACACCGGGCACACACCCGTTGGATACTCTGATTAATTAGCGGGCGGAAATCCCATTATTATTTGTTTACAGAGAGATTCAGTCGATTGATTGCACACGGCCCCAACGCGGTCCAAGTTGTTTCCAATTTTAAAATTGACCACAGTAGTTCTACATCAGCGAAATGTACTGTCCAGGAATTAATCGATCCGTTGGAACCAATCACCGCTCTCCGCTGACCGCAAACTAATTATAAAATTGGAGGTGGCCACGGGAGGCGAAGTTTAGATAGAACAAAATCAGGAATTTGGTCGCACGCCTAACTTTCTCGTGAACGACTCGCCGCTTCGCACTGTTGGAGCGGAATACACCCTCTAGAGATAATTCGAGGAGCCAATAGCAAATGAGAACAGCGAATCGCGTAAAACTAGTAAACAAATAATGAGAAGCGCCAAGTCTCATTACCAAGTTGTCAAAACATTGGTTTCCCTCCACATCAAGTGCTCAAGATCGCAAAGTAAACAAAATTCTTGGTGCAAAAAAAAAAGTGGAGGCGCCATGTCACTCAGGACACAAAATAATGAACTCAATTATTAAAAAAATGCCCCCCCCACCGAATCGTTAGGCCTACACAAATCACACGTCAAAACAAGATAGTTAATTTTGATGACCTATCCAAATCCGAGTGCAGAGGGGCCATGATGCATGTGAATGACGCAGAGCTCACAAAACAAAACAGGCGCAATTTTCTGAAAGCGCAGCTTTGCTGCTACACATAATGTATACAGTGCGGTAAATTAATCTAATTTCCGGTGCGGCACACGTAACTGCAACAGAAAAAAAAGATATTCGGAAATGAAATTTATTCCGGTCCCCCCTCCACCTCCTGAGACTCAGCATCTAACCGAACACTAATGATTCGATTACTTGAGCATCAGAAAAAAACTGGCTGAACGACATTGTATTTTATTTAATTTCTTTGAATTTTAAAAAGAAATTCAGGTAAATCTCAGCAGTCTTTTTTTCTTTCGATTTAATCAATTCAGATAAAAAGAACTAATATTTATTTTTATTCCACCTGCGGTTAAGTACGAACTTTTCGCAGTAGGTGGCGGCACAATTGTTGTGGAGTGCAATTTGAATCAACGCTTGTATTATTTTCTCTTGCGCTAGCGCGACTAGGCCAGGGCTCCACGAATGCAGGCCCTGTACCTGTTCCCTGGTTAGTTGACTTGTGGTCCCAGTAGGATATACTGCATATGCACATGTGTTAGCAGTGAACATATTAATAGGTGTAAGCCTCGGTTTCCGTGCGTCGAGTTATAAAAACATGACTTGTATGCGCGCGGACGAAGTACTTTCGCAATTGAGGGGGGGATTCTCCACCCCCCCCCCTCCTCCCCAATCACACGCCAGGCACAAGCGCGATGCCGCTGAAGGCCTGCATCCAAATTGCACTCAATCATGCAAGCGCCTCCAAGATCGCATGCTCGCGCCGTTGATTGAACTGGACGCCGCCTCCTGAGACTCCCAAGCCTAAACTGAACAAGTTCTCAGTGCTAACAATTACCCCAAAAATGGAAGAATTGTCTCGAGGGGGAAAATGTGTTCGAACTGCGAATTAATAATCCGAGTAGTCAAGATGGATAGCGTGATTTTTCTCGCGGCCCGTGAACGCGGTTTCGATTCCGGTCGACACCATCGGAATTTTTCGGGCGAGAGAAATGTCATCTCCCGACGACGCAGTCCAAGTCTAGGTCTTAAAAGACAAGGTGGTTGGTTGGCAATCAAATCGTCATTTGGCAGGTTGCGGGATGATGCAATTGTCTACGCTAGTGGAGCTTAGTTCGCTATCTATGATAGGAATGCGATCATCGATTTACGTAGACTCTCTGGAACGCCACCAAGGAGCAGATGGGATGAGACACCTTCTAAGAACAAGGTCTCGGGAGACGTTACACGACAATCGCTGCGCCAAGTTTTCATCTGAAAATTCAAAAGCACTTCCAACTGGAATGAGCTCGAAAAAATGTACTTTCGCAACTGATATCATATCGCCAATGGCGCATTCGGTTGTTGAGAGGCCTTTGAACGGCCATTAAAAATCCATAAAAAATAATCGAAACAAGTTACACAAACGTTAAACTGCATTCATAGTCATTCCCATATGCATATTTTTATAGGCACACAACAAACCGAAACTCAAAAATCGATTGTGTTCATACATTTACACTCACTACGCGCTGCTCAATAATAATTCCTGGAGCAGCGCGATTATCGTAAACATTGATTTTGTTTCCGGTTTTTATTGGTCTATCGATGGAGAAAAAGGTTCCTCAAATCGTTTCACATTGCGCGAACACCAAACGCAACTTTCGCCAACTCCAAAAAAGCAGGCGTATCAAAATTCCCATATTTCCGTTCCGGAAGAACCGATATTGACGTGACGCGATGGAACGCACGATACCGGGTCAACCCGCGACCACGAATCCAAAGAAAACTGGAGCGTCTGGAAAAAGAGTGACGACTTTTGGCGAGCTGGTGCCAGAGACCATCACCGAAAACAGTAGTTCGTCACTAGGTGCGTCACACTATGGTTATCGTCGCAACGCTATCTGCTGAGAAACTGTCGAAACAACTGAAGGAGCTCCATGTGAACAAATAGAACCTGTACACACACATCATCATACTGTTTCGCTAATTCCATTTAAATTCTACGGGACGCGCACATGTGTTTTCGTCAACATTAGCCGACCCTACATGCAACTAGAAACTTAAAAGTAATTATTTTTTAAAGGTTGAATGTCCTTACCAACATTTATTTAATGCCGCCATTAATTTGTCCCCCCCCCCCGTGGTAAACAATGTATATTTTGCAATTTATTTTTTGCAATCTGTTCACGTCATAAGCATATTTACCAGCAAAACATACATATACAATATATATACAGTTATACTGATCAGCGCACCTTTTTTTTCACTGCTTCTTTCTACGAAAAGTCGAATTCGTGATGGCAGCCATATAATGTACGCACTTAGTTGAGCGTTCGTTTTGGCCCGATCTGAGACGACTTGAGCAATCTACTCGGATCCAAGTTTATAAACGATGAATGCTCAACGTCGGTGGGCCGCTATTGGTTTCGCGCGCGTTGTGCGTTCGATCACACCAACACGGAGCATATCCAACTGAGACCATATAACCTCAAATCGAAGTGCTTGCACTTACACACACCCACCACTTAAACCGAAATGGGCTGACTTTTGCTATCTCGGAAAAGCCTTTATCATGTCATATTCACCTAAAATCGTGGAGTTTTCAAGGTGCTCTCTGCACCTTCTGCAGGACTTTCACAAACGTTTTCAATTGGTTCGAAAATCACTAAGCGATTCTGCACCCGAGTATCAAGCTTTCGCTGGAACCCCAAAGGGTCTTAAGAGAATCTTTTTCACTCGCGTTTTTCGCTCGCGGGGTCAATGCAGGAGAAAGTTGTCTGCGTCGGGTTGGCTGAGTTGGGGTAACACAATGAAGAAAGAAAAAAAGACATGATCGATTCTGTATACATAACATTGGCAATTTCTTTTTTCTATTGAAAAAAAAATCAAGTTCGCTCGAGCGTGGTCTAATTTGTGCCCGGGCAAGCTCACTTGCACTGTAAATGTATAAAGGCAAAGAGGCAGGCATGCGTGCAACTGATCGAAACCGCAACACAACTTACAAATATCAAACAGAAGCCGATATAAACTTGGGTGGGTGTATTGTAGGATGGTGTAGGGGATGCAATTGTGGAAATCTATGAAACTTTGCGATGAAGATAACTGAGTTTTCTTTATTTACTGAGATGCTCGCTAGATGGCGGTCGAGACCGTCGAGCAAAACAGCCACAAACCACAAAGTTTTGAAAGCTTTATAATAGCTATAGATTATTGAGCTAAATATAGTGATGATTAACATTGCCCGTACCAGTGTTGGGAAAGACTGGAACGAGGACATTTGCATCCCGTTTCTACCTAGCACTGGCCCGTACCATTTGTTAAATAACAGCAGGTGTTTTTCCTGACGTCGATGACAACGAAAGTGTATTTCGCAACTCCTTAGCGATCGCAGCGCCGCGCACGTTGAATATCACAATGTTGGGCTACAATCTACTACTGTACATCTCTGACCATGCAACAACGCCTATGAGTATAGTAATTGACTTCGCACGCAGACACTAAAAACCAGGATAGTATTTTTGTTTAATCTACTAAGAGCCGGACAGAGGATGAGCCGGTACATGTGTGTGTGTGTATAGAGGCCGGGAGGAAATGATGGTTAAGGAAAAGACGGGCGAGTTTTATAAGGCGTATTTTTTCCCCTAGATTGCGGGCAATTTGTGCCGTGTACAAACACGAGCAATTGCGCGTACGCCGTCACATTATACTGTCAGGTGAAGATCTAGAGGAGGTAGGTAGATTTATTGACGGGTGCCCCGTTCGGGGCCGGGAAAGGAACGGCGAAAGTCGCGACACTGGCGGCCCAACTGGAGACATTCAATATATTTTCTCGTAAGTGCTTTTGATTTTACGGAAAACAATATGAACCAAGTCCGGTAATGACCACAGGATGAATGAGGAGGTCATAGGTGGACTAGCTCACCTGGTAAGAGTTTAATTAATTCTTATAACACTTTGAGTTGGCTTTCTTACGTGCATTTTAATTATATCGATACATGCCCAGAGCACAAATATTATTTAGTTGTTATGTCGGTCAGTTTACTTAAGCGATCGCTTTGATAAATGAGGGGAATGAATAATAAGTGGGCCAAAATACGAGATTTGGCTATTGGGAATTCGTTTAAATAAAGTGAAAATACTGGTCTAAAGCTACTTGAAGGTCTCGAGGCGCTGATGTCCTTCTTATGGTCAGACACGATCAATGGCGTGACTACCAAAAAGCAAAAAAGGCCAGACACACCGACAAGCGCATTCTGGGCAAACACATTTTGAGCGAGGGCAATTAAAAGAAAAACCACCCCCAGCAACTTCGAACCAACACTGGTCACGTACGCCACTCTTTATCCGGCAATTGTGAATGAAAAACGGCAAGAACAAAATCCGGTAACCTCAACCGTGCCCTCCATTTTGGATTTAATTTCATTTGGAGACTCTCTCGGTCATGGTCCCAAGCGATGGGCAAAATACCTTCCAAGCCACAATGCACAGAGAAGAACACTTGGCGAGATTTAATGGAATCTTAGTAGCAAAAGATTCGGTAAAAATGGGGGTTGTGCCCGGGACAAGCCGGACGAAAAAAGACGAACGAGAGTTGGCGATGTACGGCTCATGATTTTACTTCTATTCTGAAAGAAGGCGCGTGAAGGAATTTCTCTCACCCGAAAAATTCCGAAGGTATCGGCCGGAATCGAAACCGCGATCATAATACCACGTCTCAGGAAAATATTTTTTTCTTCTTTAGGCTTCAGATTCTCGGGGGAAAATAAAATTAAGTCACATCTTCACAAATGTTCCCATCACCTCCGCCAGACCTTTACCCTACTCTCACCCCACACCCATAAGTTCCCCCTCACTGCCCTCCTGAGTGCTTTATGGGTTTCCAGGCAGCTGAGCTAGACCGCTGATAAACGACATTCGCAAAGAGACAGGCGGCATTAGACATTCCTGAATGTCACTCTCCAAATTTCCTAGTATTCCATTCTCTCTCGCCCCCCTCCCCCTCCCCCACATCTTCATAGAGGAGGGGCAGGCCAAAAGATGCGCGATTGGGTATTATCTGATTTCGTCATCGAATGTGGTCATAGTTTTTGGCCAATACACTAGTGGAGGCGCCATCCGATAATTGTGAAGAACTTTTGTTTACACTCGCGAAGTTCGAAATTGCCACCTCCGCCAAAAGTTACTTGTTGACGTAACGTGATAGGACAATCGAAACAATAGAGGCAAAAAATCAGCATTCTTTACTCCAAGGAAAATTATGTCTGAGGAACATCATATATGTATTCGTTATTTTAAAAAGATATTGGCGACCGCGACTGGATGTTTTTCTATTTCTCGGAAACCACTACGTCCTTAACCAAAGAATCGCGCATTTAGACGTGCTTCAATTAAAAAAAAAATTGTTTTTGTAAAGCCACATTTTATTACTTTCCTTTCCTCCAACCGCCAAAACTTTGTCAAATGTCTTCTCTTAATTCCACATCCTTTCAACGTTTGATATTCAGCAAAACGGTTTACGTAGTTAGTAGTGACATTTTAGTGCGAAAGTCCCGGGTTCGATTCTCGGCGCGGGCTCTCATTTAATCGATACCAGGATGACGCTGAGCCACCCTAGCATACTGCTAAAGCATCGAGTACAGGTACAGAATATCTTATTCCATTAAACGAGATTGATAGACAAACCATGAAATGGCACTTTAGTTATCAAAATGACTTGCCCGTACAGATAAAGAGAACCTAAACAAAAAATCGAATGTATACTGTATACAACGCATTCATTTTATATGAAAATCTTACTCTATGAAGATAACTTTTCCAACGCCCCCGGTTTTGGCTCAGTCTACGTCTCCAGCGCAAACGTTACTGCTGCCGTTAGCAGCTAGTAACACACGCAGCCGACAACAAAGTACGTGTCTCCAGGGATCAGCAAATTGAGATGTCGCCGGCGTCTAGTCGCACGTCCGACGGCAAACTCAGTTAGCTTGGTAACATGGCCACTGTATTTGGCAGTAACTGCCAAAAAATCTCATTTTTTCATCTTTAAATACAGTCAGACTCCCCCTCGACTTCAGGCAACCAGCGGAAGATAAACATTTTTAACGCATTGAGAAGTGCGACAAATCTATGGACCGTACTGGTGAATCCAATAAACTGGTGGATATTGCCCCAACTACCTAAAAATGTCGGATTTATTTTACCAGATGACATAGCCGGGCGCTGAGATTTATGCGCTTCATTTGGTTGGCGACAGCAAATTTCAATGATTTATTTAGTTTTGCGCGACGCAAACGTCAAAGAAGATAATGAAAATTTAAAATACTTCCCGTGGTGGTGGTGAGGGATCTATAACTTACCACATACAAAATCCTTTGCTTAGAAGCAAATTGCGTGAGGACAAACTGAAAAATCGACTAAAATTCAAACAAGTTTGTCGTCGCTCGTATGAGGTGACCGACTGGAAGTCGAAATACCTGGAATGGCAGGCGAGAGTTATTTTTGCCTTTCGGATAAACTACGCCACTGTCAAGTTAGATAAACTGCTATTTTGCCAACCCCCGTAATTCTTTAAGGCGCTTAGGCAAAAATACAGGTTCGCTTTGATTGCCCTAAAGGGCGGGCGGGCGACAACCAAATTGGGTATCGCGCTAATGTGCATGCATTTATTTCCCCAATGCGTCGGACGCAGCTTAGTGCCGCGGCCATCGGCTATGTCAACCACGTCCGTGCCCTCATAAATCTTGTCTTTTCATATTTTTTGTTGTTGCTGCTAAAGTTGTTGTTTGTGTGCGTCTGACCCGTTGTTTGAGAATCTTAAAGAGAGTGTCGTCCCCGCCTCGCGTCCGAAATTTACGAGCACTTAGACCCCCGTAATACCTGCCCACTGTCAAGAAAACATTCATAGAGAATATTCGTGAACGAAAGTCATCTGCTACGCTAACAAAGAAAAGAAAATGGCTGACCACGGGGTCTCTCTAGAACTATCGGTTCGGATGGAAACTGATTAATTTAATTAACGTCTTGCGGCCAGTCGTCCCGATCATTCTAACACCTAATTTAAATTTAACTGCATTTATCATTTCTTGTGTCCTCAAATCTCCAGACTTTTTGAGTTTAGAACTCCATCGGCGTCTTCCCACATCTATTCGCAAAAATTTGGTATACAATTAAATAGTCTCCAATAAAACATTAAAAATAAAAACTATTTATCCACTTCTGAGGCAGCCGCCATCAATGATAACTCAAAAAATATTTTTGTCATCCCAATCCCACAAGTCGTAACTCTCGGATTGAGGGCGGTCAAACGCCACACCCAAAAAAACCCCAGTACATTCTCAAGTAGAGAAGAGAGAAGAAAAAATTAAAAAAGGAAGAAAATAAATAATTAGCAAAAAAAAAGAAGGTTGTAAGCTGAGGGAATTGAACGCTATAATCGCCATAGGATTATGGCGTAGACGAGCGGAACGCATGCGGAGCGTCGAAGCGGTTGGATCCACGAATCCAAAAGTGATCGGTCTGGCAATGCGCGCCCGACAAAACTTGCCGTATAAATCTCTCGGCGCGATACCAACTCCTCCTCAGACCATCCAAAGCGAAAAAGCAAACGTCACCAAAATTTGCAGCCAGAGCACGACGGTAATGTTGGCGTCTACACCTTCGAATACGATTTTTCATTAGTCAATTATATGTTTTACTCAATTCTGCTAATGAAAGCACACCATTGCTGCGCTTGAAAATATTATCGACATAATTTTTTGTACTAGACTTGATAATAAGCCCCAAAATTCCTCCTACAAGAAAGGAAGCCTGAATGCCAACTTTGAGAGAACACTTTTGTTTTTCCGGTCTTCAACAACTTCATTTTAGGATTAGTTTTCTCTTTTTGAAGAGGACACTCTGGTCTCAACAGGGTTCAACAAAAAAACGCCCCCACCATATTTATACGTGCGTAGAGCCAAGCTGGACACTCGCCATTACATACACAATCCCACTGCACTGCCACACTCGCCCTCTCTTAAATGCCACCTGGAAATACTTGGCAAGCTATTAATCTTCCTCCCCACCCCACGCTTTACCAAAAAAAAGCCAGAGAACAAAAAAATATATACCTGTGTATATATGTTCTCGCACATTGCCTCCCGAGATCCAAACAAAAAAAGGCATAATTTTCTGAAATTCTCTCAGCTACAACTTCGATTCGAGCTGATATTGCGAATAGGCTGTAGACACATTCCGTAACTACATTTCTTGCTCGGGCGCCATCTAGCGAGCATCTCTATTCTCCAGAAACGTTAGTGACTAGAACGTTAGTGTCACCCGGGTCTCAGGAAGGTCAAGACGAGTATCACAGGTCTTTATAGACGATCAAAGAACCATCAAGAAGAAAGTTTACCGCACATTAGTTTTATCTATACGAGAACGTTAGCGATAGCGCTCGTCTTTTTAAGATTACCAGTAGGATCCGGCGAACCGTCCATTTTATCAGGAATACCTTTTTTTTTGTAATTCGCGGGGGCTTACAATGGACAACAGAAAAATGTGGCGACTTTTTTCGGCCGATACGCTCTCTGCCATCAAGTCCTATTCGCAAAACTGAAGGGGACATTTTCAAGAAGAATACACAGTACATTTGACTTAGGTCTGGCACTTGTTGGATTACCCCCCTCCCCCCAATGAAACGCATGTTCCGGGAAATTGTTGCAAAGCAGTGTCAATGGTGCGCCTGGCGCTTCAGACATTCTAGGTAAATAATAGTTTGGGTTTAATTTTTTTCTTCTCTGTATCACTATTTATCGTCCCAGCTCAGTTTTAATCTTCCGGATTAACCTGCGGCAGGATTATCCTGACCCATGGGCTTATCAATCCATAGCGACTAGCGAGTGATGGCTTCTGACGGGGGGGAACAAGTCGAACTGACCGATGCCGAAACCGGTAACAACAAGGGCTCATTCTTGAATTCTATTTACTCGAGTAGAAGAAGTCAAACTTCAAACGTCTTCTGCAGTTTTGAACACAGCTCATATTTCCAAATTCTGATCAATCAGTCCAAGTCATGGTTGAAGAGCATTTCAATATGATGGGAAACAAAAGTATAAACTGCTAAACAAGTAAAAAATTATGCACCTTACGATAAGTGAGAATTTGTTATTTTCCCTATGTGGCAGCAGATTGCAATTGTCTCAGATCATAGATATAAAAAAACTGCATCGAATGAACTGATTCTCTGAAACGTCGTCAGAAGGAACCAATAAATGTCATTGCACAGGGCACGTACACAAGAAGTACCAAAAATGATGTCTCCATTTAAGGCAGGCGCCTCGCTATTATGTGCGCACAACTAAAATACAAATAGTACCGGTAACTTCGAAAATTCATGGATAAATATTTCAAGGATGAAAAATGAGTCGCCACCCCCTAAAGGTGTGTTGCGATGAGGTATTCGAAGCACTTGACAAAAAATAAACTTCTAGAAAATACGTGTCGACTCATAGCCGGTTGACAACGAGTCATAAATATAGCATTTTTCCCTTTTTCCTCCCAACATCAAATCTAACCAGATTTTTGACGTTAAAAAATGTAAACTGCTCTTCCCAGCGCGCCGCCGTACATGCTTTTTTTTTGTTAAGGGGGGTTGAACAATGGTCGCCCGCCGGGCGACTTAATTATGCCGTCAGTTTGTACCGTAATGAGCGTAGCGAGCGCCACCTGCTGAGCTCAGAACTTTACGGTCAGCTCTACGCGACTACGACAAGGAGACCCCGCAGAACAGATCTTTCCCCAAACAACTCTACCCTGATCAATTCAGAAACCGCACAACAAAACATTCGTACAGTTGGTGAGATCGTGTCCCAGACGTGCGCTGCGATCGCTCTACCAAGTTCTGCAGGTAAATGTGCGTCGTCGCTATCAGCGTCAGGCAAACACTTTCGTTTGTGACGTGTTTGTCGATGCTGTCGACATCGTTAAGATTATATAATCCTGCATTCATCACAATTCCCTACTAGGCTCGCTTTAATGGATGGCAATAAAGGAAATTATTTTGAAAGGAATTTATTATTCATTTGGAAAAGAAAATCCGAAATTCGCACACGACGAAAACAAAAATTTCGATGGCGATATTAAAAATAAAAATCCTGCATGCCAAAGTTAGGGACCCTACTACCGCACTGCAGGGCGCCGCCATTAGCTCAGAAAAACGTCGCCCAACAATTTTGAAGGGGCTAGGGGTATGAAACGTCAGGCGGTAACCATGCGCCTCGACGTGGACACTTATAGGCCTACATGTCCTGACGACGCCGCAGGCCTATATACTGTACAGAGGCACGAACAGAAAGCAAACAATGCGGCCAATATCTACTTGAAAACGCCGTCGCGCGTCTCAACATGGCCACATAAACATTCCCGGGCTGCCCGAGGCGCTGCCATGGCAAAAGTAACGGATCGTGACTGGAACGCACGAAATCCTCCTGACACCAGAGACTAAGATTCAGCTGCTTAGTTCTCGTACAACAAAGTGGCATTTCACATTTGTAAAGAAGCCACAAGGTGGGACGTGCACCGTGAAATAAAACACTGAACAAAAAAGAGAAATCATCATTGTTCAAAGAATAGTAAAAACTATTCTTTGAAATTCAACGCACTACAATCTCAATTGTCTTCTCCCGCCTAACCCCCCATATCTCACCTAAAGTTAGAGAAAAGAACATTTCATCGCTTTGCCGATAGGTGGTGATAGGATGAAGTCAGTATCGTAATCAACAATTTGAACCAGCAGAATTGAGTTAAGAAAGTTTTTCTTGAAAGTGTTGTTGCCCTTTTTTAAAGTCTGAATTCGAAATATATTCCAGGTTTTAGTTCCGAAAATGAGACAACGGCACAATGTCTTAATAAGGAAGACCTGTTTCGTTCTGTAACATCGTCAAATACATAAATTCAATGGTTTGTGTTTAAATTAACCATAAGCGACAACGGCTCTCAGGAGGAAAATCCACGGAGCCAGCGCGCCCCGTCCCAACTATGCGATGAATTCTAATTCTGATAATTCACTCAAGCGTGTTTGGGGAAGAGAGGAGGACTAACACTGCAATGCGTGGCGCGTTGAAAAGCTTGTCGACGAGGCATGTCGAGAACACATTCAATGTACATACATGCACAAAGCGTTGGGCCTACCAACAACACGCGTATGTGGCAATGCACTAGCGACACGCGCAGGGGCTGTAGACAGTCGCGCTTCGATTTCAATCAGACCTGACGAGTTTTGGGCATCACGGGCGCGCGCCCCTCTGGAGTCAGGACAGGTGTGGAAACAACGATTATGCAGACACCAGCTGCAGAATTTTCTAGTCGAACTAACCATTCGGGCAGAACTCCTGCACTCTACAACTTTCACGTCTTACGTTGTTCATTAGATGAAAAATGGTTGCAGACTCGCAGTCAGCAAGCATTCAGCAATCGGAATCTGGGTTGATCCGATAAAAAAAGAGAATGTGAAGTTCTTTGGCTCCTTAAATCACCGCAGTCGCCCATGCAAGCGCGACGCCTTCCTCCATCCCCCCCCCCGTTTTCTAAATTTAAACAGAGGATCGTGGCGGGGCCGCGAAAATTGTCGCACCTCGCTCGCCGGAGCCCATTTCCATTTGTCACGAAATTTATGGGACATCCCTGTAAGGCAAGGCGGCGGTTCGGCTGCCAACTGGTGTAAACGTAAACAATGTGTCAGCTAGCGCGCGCGGCCAGCAGGAACGTCTGACGCGGCGTGACGATTCCACTTTTAGCTGGGCTGCCATCGCCAAAGAGGTCGGATGGGATAAAGAAAAATACCATTCACTTTTCCAGGGCAAAACAATTAAAGGAGTGAAAAGTCAGAGCAAGTCGATTTCCCCCCCCCCCCTTTTAAGGTGAAGTGCAAATATGCAATCTTAAAAACGAACCCGTATTAAAACCTGGCTTCCACCCCTTCAATCAGTGGTTATAACTGGTTGCATACCGTTATTAAAATTGAGCACAGTACGGCGTTGCAATCGCTAAGGTAGTGCAGATATAATCAACAATTTGAAAGCTTACGTGCGACATCACCAACAAAAGGAAGACGTCTATCAGTAATTGTTACGAGTTTGCCGATATTGTGGACGAAGACACTGTTGGTGACTCTTCTCTTGCTCAAATTACATTGTCAGGATATTTTTTAATGACCAACCAACAGCAACTTTGGTCGCTAAGTGTAATAGTCTACGGGATGAGATCCAATCTACACTTTAGCCTTTCACTTCTTTGACAAGCGCCATTTTATTCCTCCCGAATGCCACAACAAGACTCGCTGCAATCTTTACTGCATAGCGTGGACCTGTTATGTATGTAAGGGATTAGGCCAAAAGAAACTGAGGCAAAGACTATAATCCACTCCTTATCCGCACCAAATCCGATTTTTTCTTTTATCCATTCGCTATTTACGACCGTAATAAAGTAGGCCTACTGCAAGCGATAGGTGTACGCATGCCAATTCGCGTTCTGAACGATATCTATCTAGATGACGTTGTCATCGTCCTGTTCGTCACTATTCACCAGGCTCCTGCAGCTGTACAGTACCTGGGAATTTGGTAACGAAATTAAATTAGAAACACAATGTCGACCGGTTTGACACAATTATCTAACTATTGTGATACCAAATAAAATTGGGAAAAGTGCAACTTTCATTACAGTTGTCCAGGAGACGACGTCTCAAAACCGTGGCACGACAGTTCGAAAAAAATAAATATGAACCCCTCCCCCCTCAGCCATAGTTTACACAAAAAAATTCCAAAAACGCTTACGGCTACATAAATAAAAGCCGCAACAGTGAGAGTAGACGCAGTTGCTACACGATGCTGATTGAGAGAGAGTAAGAGCTCGGGAAAAACGCACCCATCGACGATAAATGGCGCGGCGCTGTTTCGGCTCACGAAAACCAATAACAAAACCGACATGTCTTTCGCGACTCCCCAAGACATTGGGGGGACAGGAAACAACGCCAAACGGATGACGACAGCCAACAGCCGACAGCCATCAAAGTCAAATGTCGAAAAAATATCGAGACAGATAAGCTGATCACAACGATAAACAATGTGGTGTTATCTTTTTCAGAGATGAGGGAAGGAAAAGAAACGTATCTAAAAATACAGCTGAAAGAAAAACAAAATAATCTTGAAAGGCTTTTCCATAGTAATGTATTTTTGTAAAATCAATTTGTGTTTGCATGATTACATGAAACATCTCACTTTAGAAATGAAGTGCTTAATTTGAAAGTCCTAAATTTAAAATCAATTTTTTAAAAGTCAATCAACCGCACTAACCGCAAGTTCAATGCGCAATGTAAACAGAAACCTTATTTACAAATTATGCATTTTCTCTGGAAAGTTTTTTATTTGTTCCGCAACGTGTAACCCCAATTAAATAAATTCATTTAAAAAAACCTAGGAAATTATTCTATTCAAATAAATTACACATTTCGTACACTGTATGGTAGTATCCGGGTTTGTCTGTAGACTATCACTTCATACCAGTAGACAGACAGGAAGTCAATCGAACATTCTAAAGTAAACACTAAAAAAAACGTATGCAGTCCGATACGTTTTTTTCCGCAGCAGCACTGATTGAAACGCCATACGGAATTCGCTTGCGGCTGACAGAACAACGATTATTGCAATTTATGATCTGGTGGTTGATCGGGTTGGATGGTCCAACTAGTACAGAGGGAACGATGCCCACGAGTCACGAGATCCGCGGGATTATTTTGGATTATACGACCAACAACCCAAGAAAAATTCAAAACTGAAAGCCATTAACTCAAATAAAATAATGTTCCATAACAAACGTCACAGATGAACAGTCTCAATGGAGAACGTGAATGTGCCACAAGTTATCTTTTGAAACTTATTTTTCTTATTGTTTATTTTAGTTATAATCTGAAATAGTTATCACCATTCACAATCTTCGCCCTTCCCATTGAAGATTTTTTTCAGGGTAGCCAAAGACTCCGAAATCCCTTCAGATTCTTCCTAGGGCGTCCGCAATGTGGTCTACCCCGACGCGCCCCATAAATTACCGTGCCAGTGTTAAAAAGGACGACCGTTATCGACCCCGCCGCCGAGATCGTGACCCCAACTTAATCGCGCAGAGAACGATTTACGAGCAGGGCGGCCAAAAAATAATATTCAGATAAGCAACTTGGACCAGTCATAACACGCCTACCAATAATTATGATGTGCTCCCAGACGGCAAATATAAATACCGCCGCTATTGACTCGTTCAGCTGTTCCCACAAGTGCTAAACAAAGAGTACCCTTCATGCAGCGTCTCCAATGTCATTTGAATGGGTTGAATTGAGAAGGCGATCCTAGTGGCAGTAGTTAGCACTTTCATGACCAATGGCGTCACTTCTGCGCAAGACAAAGAGTGGCCAGACCTGGAAATAGCGTTCCAAATGCTCTGGCCAATGTGATGTGAGCGCTAACGACGCCACCGAGCGACGAGTGACGCGCGAATACAAAATTCACCGCTGAACCATCCGCCAATACGCCAAGCACCAGGAGCAGTAACACGATTCCATCATTGGACAAGGGCGGAATGCAGCTTGGGGTTTCAGATATCAGGAGCATCATTAAGCTCTTTAGAATGCTATCTTGGATGACAGGCTCGAGTTCGGAATTTTGCATACGCTCCCCCCCCACCACCTACACATGCCGAGTGCCGTCATAAGAGGCGAGAGTGTTCCATTTATAATTACAAAACAAGCTCTTAGAAATTCAAAAGTGGTTGATGATGATGAGCGAGCTCGAGTTGACAAAGAGACGGACAGTGATTCTATACATTCCACGCAGCATGACTCACGCATCCACAAGGGAACGGAAGATGCGGATATTATTCATCCCCCGCCAGCAACAAAACTGCATATATAATCCAAACAAGATGACATTTGTCCAATGAACAAATCTTTAAACGTTCAACGTAAACATCCTCACAGTGGAAAATAAAATGAACCTAAAGAAAAGTAAGGTTACCGGCTCATCAAAAGTAGGAGTATTCACTACGAATACAAAATTTATTTCCTCCGATGAAAACCTTAATGGCATTCTCATGCGTCTACGGAGGAACAGACATCTTACTCCGAATTCGCAATACAGGCACGCTTGAAAGGAAAAAGGAAGAAAAAAATCTATTTTTCTTCTTTTTTTGTTCTTTTTCTCGGATACTCACTCCATTCCCTATTACTTCCTTCTTTTTCCTTTCATTCCTTCGATTTCGCGTGACACATACGTCGACCATTGCGCGACTCCCCATTTATTGGTTTACTATATAGCGAATAGACATTATATAGGAGCTTATCCTGCTGAGTCCCCCAATAATCATCCTCCCATCTACAGTGTATTCGGGGGCTCAGGGAAACAGGTACCTCTGAATTCAACAAATATCAAAGGAAAGATAACGTCAAACCAAGAATGGAAAAAAAAGAACTGGAATTAGAAAAATCGCTCAATGATGACGAGACGAGTCCAATTTCAATAAAGTGAACGATGAGATTTCAAAATGGTCAGTGCAGGTTTTATCGCCATTGGCGGCGTTGGTGATGCCGTCCAATTTCGTATAATTATTTTTTTGGGTCCATTCGAGACGAACGAACTTAAAGAAGCAACCGCGACCCATAGGACATGCGTGCGGGAAAATAATGACGAATTCGCGCCGAGTTTGGTGACGTTGTACCCTATTACGCCAACCGGAAACCGTAGTTCACCACCTAGTTCAGACGTCAATGCTGACGAAAAGGTCTCCTGGATTCAACACTTTCTTAACCCTCATTTTTCTCAGGATTTTATGTACCCCTATTGGTGCTTAGGCACTAAGACGAGGGCCGAGGGTCACTTTGTCCATGACCAATATCTGCGGCGTCATCAGGGGCAGCGCCAAACACCTGGCAACCACACAATACACTGGTGATATACAGGGAAGGTTCCCTCCCTTTATCTGCGGGTGTCCTGTGACCAAAACACGGCAGGTCTCATGTGGATATATATCCACTTCCCTTCCTTCTATGCTATATAGAGTTGTTGAAATTTCCCACAGTGTACAGCGAACACGTCGATACACCTATATACATGTCTACACAACCCGCACACACAAACGCGAGTCATCATTCATTGTTACATAATAACAGCGAAAGAGAGTAAAATATCGATTCCTTTCATGTATTCTGACGTCGATGTGCAGCTTTATATTGTATATATGAAATGTCACCCATTATTTGACGGCCAATTTTTACGCGCAGTTCTCTCGATATATCCAGTACGCCCAGGCGCCGAATCTAATTTCTTCCGAATACTGACTTTATTCTGTACATCGAGCAACGACCGCAAAAGCAGCGCGAAAAAGAATTCTCGTTTCCGTGTTCGCACAAAAAAATCCAAACAAAAAAGTCAGAGTTGCTATTGAAGTTGACAACGGTAGGCTAATTAATTGTATTCGCTATTCTTAAAAGAAAAGATACAAATAATGAATTGCGTTCTACGAAAATAAAAAAGAAACATTGGAAACGGTTATGAAACTAGGCAAATGGGCTAATTGAAATGAGCATTCAGGCAGATCTGGATTTAAAAGGAACCCAGCGGCAAAAGCTAATTGTTCTTTTACGTCTATTTCACCAAGTTCACTGTCAAACGACTTCAGTTCATTCTCAATAGACATTAATGCTGTTCCATAGCGTTTATATTTAATTCAAAGAAAAATATCGGACTACAGAAATCGTCATATTCATTACCGAAACGCACCCAAACGAGTTATACACGCACGACGTCGCTTCATTTATCAACCGTAGAATTCTTAATTTATGAAAATACAAATTACGGGTTTCGCCAAACACAGCAGGGTGTCTTCAACTGCCTCGCAATAAACCCCAGGACAGTTTTGTCTGTGTGTTAGTAAATGTATAAAAACCCGCCCACGCCATAAACAGGCATAAACCACGCTACAGTTGCCATGACCCAACAAATAATATTTAGAAAAGCGTCGAAGGGGATTTTTTTCCGCAGACGACGAACAAGAGAAAATAGGAAATGACACCAGCAATTGTCACTCGTCATAAATAAACAAGGGGGATCGTAAAAAAAGTGACCGAGAAATGGTCTCCACACGGTTTGCAACTTCCTGCCCTAGCATCCTTTTTCCAGCCCGGCTAATCTGTCACTTCCGGAGCATGGCGTGTAAATGGCGGCGACTGTCTCTTTTTGTATTGTCTTTCCAGAAAAGGGGAGCAATTGTGTCATTGGTATGAAAAGCGAGATTCTGAGTAATGACGTGGAATCGCCGAACGCCCCCGCCCCTTTTAAATCAATATTTATCTCTCTAGCCAAGCTGACAACACAAATTATTGGTAATTAGATACAATTTAATAAGTTTTGCAAAGATCTATGCAATCATAGAATGATTTTCATGAATTTTTAAATGATATATTTTCAATAAAATAAAATATGCATCGACAGTTTGTACAGAACACGTACTACATGATTTACGTGTAAATTGAGATATGCGATAGCATAGAGAAAAGCGTCAATCATAACAATTTTTATGTAGTCGCTGTGCACGCTATCCAATAATTGCAGGCTGATGTTCACATTCCCCGTCTGTAATTAGAAAAAGTTTCCATTTCTATAGCCGAGATCCACACTCATGCGGAGTGACATTTGACAACTCAATATCGGCCGCCAATATAAAAGACAGCATACGCAAATGAGAAAATCCAGGAATGTCCTCCTGAGGTCCCTCTAACATGCATGGTGCGAAGTCCAATAAAGGCAACAAGTCGTGCGAGTGACGTATCTCTTTGAGAAAATAATAACTTCTGACATTTATTCGCTTTCATTTGTCATGTTGTCATTTGCCAAGCAGCCGACCTTCTCTCCCCATAATTTTACGAGAAGCATGATGCGGACACATTTTATCCCTAGAGTGTGTCGGTGCCAGATTATTTCAAAATTACCAAGACGACCGCCTTACATTTTTTGTCAGGATATCATTAGATCTACTAATTTATTCTGTCTTTTCTGGTTGGCCCCCAGTGGGTAGCGAGTCGGTGATCGGATCAGTGGGGTGTGGTAAAATTCAATACGGATTCAAAAATATAAAAATTGTCAACAGTATTTCTAATAAATATTTAAAAGATTAATTTATCCATTGGGGAATTAAGATTTCCTCATGGCAAGTTATAAGTCTGACTGACATGAAATTTTTGCCAAACACAATCGAACCCCCACGGAAATAAAAATCTGGGAATTTGGTCAACTTGGTTTATAAGGCAGCAAGTGGCGCCACATGTATGTGCGTGACGCGCTCATACCGCCTTTGACAAAAGCAGTGGCGTTGACACGTCGCTTTGTGTTGCGTTTCGAAAAAAGAAATGAGGAAAAGAAAAACTACACTTCGATTATGCATGCACAAAAGGGGCTATGATTGAGGGAACTGCAGCATTACCGTGAACAGCATGGGCATCAAACAAACACAAAGCACCACATCCCCAATAAACATGTACATTTACAAACTGTTACGGTGCAACCATAGTGGGACCGAATTCGTTGGTCGAAAGCAACTTTGATTAGCTAACTCATACGAGTATTCCGAGAGCAAAAACAAACAGTAAGTAAAAATAGAAAATCCATTGTTTATTGAAAGTTAGGCCATATTCAGCACATAGCATAAAATAGAAAATTTAAAATATAGCGATGGGAGATGAGTGCTGCTATTGCTTACTACAGGCGCCAATTTCTTATTAAATGAAATTGAAAGTTTTTAATGATTCTACAATATTGAATGCTAGTATACGTAGCCATTGCATTAACATTTTTGCCTCCACAAATCCGGGTCCGCCACCGCACACGCGCATATTAAATTGTGACCCGTGCGAATACGAATTAGCAGAAAACCAATCGAAAAGTGACGTCAGGCGTGACGTGGTTCGACGAGTCGCGTGACGCGGGCGAACGCGTCAGGTCTGTTAGCATAGAGCCCCGTGTTCGCATGTTAACACTCAACGTAATTAGATGACGTAATTATTTTTCAACTGTGTGTGTGCTCAACGGGGTTCGGAGAACAAAATGTGTACATTCTTTTGACATCTCGACGTTTGATTTGCACTCTCTTGAGACCTGCCCCATCCCAGCCAATCTTAACAAAAATTCGAGCATTTTCCGTGAAGCAATTTTTACGAGTAATCAAATTAGCAAAACTCATGACATGTGCGATACAGAGATTGAAGGAAGTAGGCAACATTCTTTCACGCACAAAATGAA
>JAQGBY010002733.1:0-21736 GCA_034698785.1 Mycogona germanica | reverse complement strand
TTATAGCAAATTTCAGAACCCTGACACAACACACTATCCTTTGAGTCACGCAGGGCTAACAGATATTGTCATTGTTACGCCAACAAACACCAAATCACAGCCATAAAAAAAAATTCTTTGCATATTTACCCTTCTCTGAATTTAGCATTGATGTATTTTATAAAATAAAGTATTAAATAAGGACACACACAAACGGAAATTTTGAGCTAGTTTGGTAAATAGGTTCACTGGCAAACATAATAATTTATTAGATGAAACGTTGTCCTAGCAGAATAGACTGCAGGGAGTAGAATAGGCAACATCCATTTCAGGTACATAATACATGTGAAGATGCACATGTAGCACAATGTTTATATCGAGCACATTATTACCATTCACATTTTTAGTCATTCATCACTTGAAAATATTTCGGTTCGGTTCGGTTGTCCTACAAGTTTGCATTTTATTTGACTCTAAATTTGAGACTTTTAAAGGATTTTAAACTGTCGACACACTCTGGGGAGATAAGAGTTTATGTTTTATTAATCTTATAACATCAAGGTATGGTTTATCTACGACCTTCCAACGACTCCTATCCCAGTATTGATAACCTGTCCATCGAACATTATCCACTCGATCAAATCAACTTCACTAACAAGTCTAGCAGCCCTTGTTTGGATTTTCAATTTCGCTAATGAGGTGAGGATCCCAAATAGAACTGCAGTCAGTATTCAAGCAAAGATATAGACAATGAAAAAATAGATATTTATCCATTTCGAATCAATCAATATAGGGAAATCAATTGTGTCTTTATGGGTATCTGTATCCTTTTTTCCATGTATCATTTTGTTTTATAAATAGATCATTAACCCTATACGAATGACGTGCAATAGAATAAAACTATTTTGCTCGCGACCATCTTGTGCATGAGCCGATGATAATAAAATGTTGTCGTTTCATCCGGTAGATCGTGATTCATCGATATAATAAATATTGAATAGACTGAATGAGGCAGTAACTCCATCTGGGGCGCGCACAACATTCGGGATAATTGACAGTTTGCGCGCTTGTTGTGTATCTGTCGGCAACGAACAAAATCCTTCGGGAATATTAGACGTCTGGGTCCCGCCATTGTTGACAGACGTGAGCAGGGATCCATCTGGTGCAGCAGTTGTGATGAATGATAACATCAAGTGTCCCTCGCATAGTGCCTAAGCACAAAGAGGGGTATAGAAACGCCTGAAATAAAAAGGTGTGATTTTGTCATGGTGCGCCAGCTGTCGAATTTCCTCATCATTGTTGCTTGCATGTTACTACAGTGTTAACCTGAAACTATGGACTCCTTTTATTATGTTTAATAAGTCGGTCAAAAATAGTCCAATTTTTATGAAATTTTTTCAGAAGATTTCAGAAGATGTTCATAATGACCGCCGCCAGCAGCAGCAGCCGCCGCGACACAAAAGTTTTTTGCACGGAGAAAGCCGCGACACTTTGTCTGGCTCTGTCAACAATTACAATTACAATATGTACCCACAAGCAGCCCCGGAAGGGGCCTATATGGCGGGGGTCAAATGACCAGTGAAGGACAAAGGTGTGGTTGTCCTATCCTAACAGGCTCCTGACTTGAGACTCGTCAAGGCCATTCCACTTTCGACACACTCTGGGGAAATAAGAGTTGAAGTACGAGTCACATCTACAATGCAGCTCCGTAGTCCAAAGTTCCTCAAAGCATTTCAACCGAAGTTTTTTAGCGATATTTCTGCTCACAGAAGTTTGAGAGATGCCTATCTGATGAGCAATTTGACGCTGGGAATTAAGGTGCGTTTGAGGATGTCCTTCTTGACTTTGCAAAAGCTCGTTAACAGCATTGATGTTGTCATCCGTTTGCACAGCAGTTTCACGACGACGCTCAACAGTTCTGTCTTGGTCTAACTTTATCAAAACATGTTTTAGTCCGCCTTAAGTCCATCCTTTGTTTAGGAACTCTTTAAGTAGCCGTTTTGCATTATACTTTTTGTTTTCTCGAAGAAATTTGATAGCAAACTTATCTTCTTTCGTGTAAGGCATTCTCACAGCTGATTGTAGCAGACGCGCTGTGTAATTACGTATCGCATCGGTAGAGCGCGCCACCCGCAAGGCAGGAAATTGAGACTCGAAATTCAAAAAGGATACTGTTATTCTTTTTATCATCAAATTTCATAACAATTGAAATATTTATGGCCATAAATGGGATCAAATGAAATCGAATCGTAATCGTAATGTATTTCAGTGCTTTAATCGTGTATGTTATACTCGATTAAGCGTGCATTTAATTCAAATTTTCAATGAAGTCCTAGCAATATTTTTTCCACGACACCATATACACTTTGTGTACACCATACGAAAACGGAAAGTTTATTGCAGACTTTATTTACTCTTACTCTCATTGGCTCATTCATCGCACACGCAAGTAAATATAGAGGTCACTCTTTTTTGGCCGTCCTTTTTGATTGGCCCAAATGAAATTCCATTTGAATACTGCATATTCACATGATCACAAGTACTGCTTGGTGAGCTTCTAATAGGACATGGACCTGGGCATGTGTTGACATGTCCAGGCATGTTAGGCTACTTTTAAATTATATAACCGAATAACTCAATAACTGTATATAACTGAAATGAAAATGGACGTCGTGCTGTCAAATTAGAGGTCGTCTCTCGGGTTCGTAAATCCCATGCGAACTGACTGGATGTTCTATGTCAGTCTTATTTACATAGGTTGCGTGCCAACTATGCACGTTTTCTATATATTTTGGTTCATAGTTTTGTTCAAGCTGTTGTTAATGGTGTTCGCCAACTGGTTTATCTACATATTACGCATCTTTCTTAATTCCCTCTGGTGGCGTTCCACAAAAATTAGTTGTTTCGTTTCAGCTTTAGTGGATTGATAAAGTTTCGAATCTGATACCTCAAGTTATTTTACAAGTGCTCCAATGGAGCGCAACTAGCGCTGAATAGGGAATGGATGTGACCTTATAAGTACCTCTCGTGGCAACAATTGGAACTACAATGCGGTACGTTCCTGAGGCTTTATGGTGTTGTTGCAAAACAGAAGCGAAAGGGCAAAAGTATATCCCGTCATTTCTTTACATGCCTATCCAATGGATGGCCAAGAGATTCGTCATTCGCTGTTTGGCGGCGCTCAAATCGATGGCATTTCTCAGCTGCGATCGATAGATCAACAATCGGTATGCATTTACACGCACATGGCTACAGAAAGAATGAATAATTATTTACAAATGACAAACATTGGAAATCTGGATCGCGTACGGCTTAAAGCGCCCGTGACGATCAACCATTTATTCGCTTGCACATGTGTAAGGTGTATTCAAGTTTGTGATGACCCGGAACGGGAAAGACTAAGCAATGAATTCATATTTTCGCAGTCTGATTCGTGGACTCGGTTATCGTTGCATCACGGATGAACTTGCCTTCGCCTATAGGAACTTGAGTACGTATAAAGAAATCAGTTGAAATTGAGAACGGGGAAAAATGGGCAGCAAAATGTCTACAATTTTTTCAATAATTGACTAAACTGTGTTTTAGTTGTTAGCAGGATCGTAATGAAAAGTTCCAGTCGCCACCACGTTGTCGCCGCTCTCGTGACGTTGGTCGTCGCCCTGATTGGCACTTCCGGATCCCATCTGGAACCCCCTACCACGGAAAGCATCAGACGTGCAGTCATCGCTGATCTCGAGATCAGTGCTTTCTTAAATGAACGGTTGGATACTTTCAGCGGTCCCTTACTGAATGGGGTCGTGACCAGGTATAAAGAAAACACGATTTAAACGTTACTGACAAAATTAGGCCATCATCAATTTAAAACGTCAAACCGAATTTCGGCATTGAATGAAAATTGGGTAAAAGTTACTTGAGAAATTTAATTGTGCTTGGGATGGGGAAAATGGTCTTTTTGGGATCGAGTCTACCCCAAACGATTTACTCCGAGATTAAACCTAAATTTCTAGCGAAACGTTTTTGTTTTCCACCACTGTATATTGTGAAAAATTAGAAGAAAATTAGATATTTCTTGTACTTTTACAATGCGGTAGCTAAATATTTCGTGTTTGTAGTTATATAGAAGAGGAGAATCGCTTGAACGACTTGTCACAGTGGATGTTATCGCTTTCACTCGAAGATGAATCGTCTGTGTTGGAGTTACTGGTGAAAAAAAGAATTCACGATCCGCTTAACTCGTTCCAAACCATGAGGAGGTTGGCCATGGACATGACGAGACTCTCCATCTTGTTAAGCACTCATGAAGGTATTATACAACGCAATTGAATCAATCAGACCAAGTGTTAGTGCGATTGTCGCCGCGATCGAACCATCATATTTGTTTCGCAGAATTTCAAACATTTATAAAGGACTCCCTAGAAAGTACAACGGCACAGCTCAGATATGAATTAGATGGATCCGGTCTGG
This sequence comes from Mycogona germanica, assembly GCA_034698785.1. NCBI lineage: Eukaryota > Metazoa > Arthropoda > Diplopoda > Chordeumatida > Chordeumatidae > Mycogona > Mycogona germanica. The sequence goes on along the minus strand of JAQGBY010002733.1, from coordinate 17,293 downwards.
CCATTATCCGATTGCAGATAGCTTACTGGATTTTGGCCGAGAATCTTACACGTGGTGAAATTAAGCGTCTTCGATCTCCTGTCAGGCTTACAGGTAATCTTTACGGTTGAGTTTGATCAACTTGATTTTGTTGATGATGTACTGATGGCAACGTTCTGTTAATTTGCAATCCAGTTGGCGATTGTCTCTTGTTGGCTCAAATCGCGCGTGACCACAAATTTTACGACTACTACGTGGAGTGGACGGAGGAAGCCCATAACTTGTGTCTGCGGTCGTCAGATGTCGCTTGTTTGAACGTGGCGGAACCATTACTCATTGCTGCTATTCAGGAGGTCAGCGAATGATATTGATACAGTCTGAATGTTATTGTACAGGTAGAACCAATTTGAGAGGAAGAGTTAAATTATTTTCCGATGCACAGATATTAATATGCGCTGTTGAATACTTGTATCAATTCTGGAATATTCATATTTTAAAATTGCATATTCTCTAAACATTGTTACTTTTCAATAGTACAGTACTTCAAGATGAGAAGAGGCGATAATATAGATACTAAGTCAACATTTAGGAGTATGTGCTGATTTTATTCATTATGTTTTTGATCCTGTTATTTTTTTTATTTTTTTGGTGTTTTATTGGTATCATTTTTAGCACGATGCACAATTAGAAGAGTTCGAGATGGCAAAAAGTAAGATTTACTCGTCGATTTATTCTGAATTCATGTGACCACATTGTTCTAGACTGCATATCATTGTATATTTTTGAAATTGCGACTCACGATTAAATTACGAGTGAGATGTATTTCTGCTGTATTTTAGAAGATAACCCCTCGATCCGTCAAATTAATGTATTTTTGACGAAAGTGAAACAGAGTTCTTCCAGCAAAATTCGGGCAGCTCAATGGAAAACTTTTGGCGGCATCGCATTCAACACAGAAAAAGCTCTTTGCAATGACATAGTTCTAATGGTACGACCTATTGATTGTGTTTATTGTGTAATAGTCTAGTTTCACTGAAAGCAAACTTCAAGTTGCTTGACAGATTTTAATTGTGCTTGAGATTGGAGAAAATTGTCTATCGAAATCATGTCCATCGCAAGCGATACAGTTCACATGCTCGAATCGTATTAGAAGTTGAACGATGATTATGTTCTGATGATTACTGATGATACCTGAAAAACTAAAAATTACGAATTAATATAAAGTTTTTAATAATCTTACTTTAGGACATCAACACGAAGTCTTTGTTATCCTGCTTCTACCTGAAACGAGTCAGCAATCCATCATTGGCATTGCACCGATATCGATTGGAGCAACTATCGATTACACCGGAAATAATTATGATACACGATTTTGTTAGTGAGGACACAGCCAATTTTATCAGAGCCTTGGCACAACCAAGTGTAAGTATTTTCGAACAAAAAGAAAGTGCAAAAGCACGACCAAAAATTGTGGCTCAGTAAATTTAGACGATCAAAATAGTAAATTTTGTTATTACTACCATCGGCTTCGTATCTACTATTTTGGAGAGTGTATAGCGCTGGAGTTCTCAACTGAATGGAATCCTTTTTCTTTATAGTTAGATTGGTCAAAGATAGTATCAAGAACCGGACCCGGTAAAATTGTTGATCTCGGGACACGTATCAGCAGACAAACATGGATGACGGATAGTGATCCGCGGGTCCAACAGATTTCTCTCCGGATCCAATGGGTCACTGGATTATCTCTGAAAAGTGCCGAACAAATGCAGGTGGGATGAGCCAATAACAAAATCAGTCGGTATTCTCCGAATTTCGTTATTAGAAATGCTGTGTCAATAAATGTTTTGATTTTGAGACCTTCACGTATGACAGGTTGTAAATTATGCAACTGGAGGAAACTACTTCAGCCATTTCGATTATTTCTTTCGGGAGGATTATTTTAATGAAAGCGTAAGAGATTATGTTGCTATTTTTTCCTTTGCTCAAGCACCCCAGCAAATTCAATTTTTTAGGCCCTCCAAAACTATTCCTATACGCTTGTGTGTATTTTTAAATCAATCATTTTAGAGGAACAATATCCATCTCGACGGCGACAGAATAGCGACTTTTCTCGTCTACGTAAGTCAAAATAGTCTCTGATTAGTTGGGTGATAATAATTAATGGAATACCAATACACTATGAATATTACAATTTTTGTAAAAATGATATCAATTGAATTGAGTGTGACAAAGTATACGAATTATTATTCGTACATGGACCCCCTGTTCCTTCCAAAGTCGTCGTGTAATTTATATGTATTTATTTATATTTCATGTATAGCTAAATGACGTGGAGTTAGGCGGATACACAGCATTTCCGAGTGCCAAAGCAGCCCTTCGCCCAAAACTTGTAAGATTTATAAAAAGGAAATGCAACACTTAAAAAAATATAGGCAAATATTGCTTTTCCCCCATGTTGTGTGTGTTTAGTATTTATTTGAATTCTGTCATTTTGGGGTCACACAAAATGGTAACTAGTAAAAACAAATATCAAATGGTGTAACTAAAAGAAGATAATGTAATATATTTTGAAAATACATGTAGACCATCCAGCAGCATCATAATATTTGTCTTTATCAGTTTGAATATTAAAAATATTTTCTGGTTCATATTTTTTGTAGGGTTCTGCCGTATTTTGGTATAATTTGGACAATTCATTAACTCCTGATAACCTGACTTTGCATGCCGGATGTGCAGTTCTATATGGAGAGAAATGGAGTAAGCTTACCGAAAAACACATTATTTAAAATTGGATCTCCTATCAGGTTTTTTAACAATGCGCATTTGTGTTACACAGCAGATTAATTGTCGTAATTTTATACTGAAACATACAAATATTTATCTTACTGATATTGTAAGCGTTTCGTTAGTTTAAAGGTTCTTGTTTCTGAAAGCTTTTAAATTTTGTGCGTCTAGAAATGTTTGTCGTCTTAATATTTAGCCACCTCTATCATTGCGTGAGATTAAAAAGAAGTTAGTGCGCCAGAAAAAATATCAGAATTGATTCTTGGTATATGAATGAAGATGGAATGCATGCATAAAAATGATTGACACTAATAAAATTCGTTAAATTTATTTTTAAACAGTTGCAAACAAGTGGTTTCGACAGAAGAGCCAGATGTTTGTCAAGCCTTGCATAGGAACTGAGTCAGACATGCACAACAGAAGAAAGATCTGTGATTGACGTTGCCTTTTATTGAAGTCTGTCTTCAATTTCCTGAGAAAAAAAGAAAAAAATTGTATTTGCCTAACAACTAACAAAAATAAATACATTTTAATATCAATATTATTGTACAACTGCCAAATTTGTATGCATGCAAATAAATACAGAGTCTGTAAATAAAATGTTCAAAATAGCGGTAGAATGAAGTAAGTCATTTGTCAATTCCATTTCGAGCGCTACGAACTTGTGTACCAAGAGTGTGTGTGCCTTAACTTAACAATACTAAACTTAATCCTGATTAGCAGCTGCTAAGAAAGAGGTACGTATCAAAATAAAATTAGGAAATCGTTAGAGATGGGCAACATCGATCAACCTAATTAAATAAGATTGTGATTTCGCAAGATACCAAATATCGTACTAACTAGTTAGTTCTGTAGTACCAGGAATTCATTAAAAATCCTACAAATTTGGACAGAGTCTTCTTTTGAGAGTTATCATAAATGAGATAGGAATAATAAGAATATTGGTGAGAAACAATTGCTAGAGCAACTCGACCTACATGTAATATTCTCGAAAATAGCTTTGGGGGGCATTAGGCATGTATGTCGTTTCCTAGAGGTACTAGCATGCAAATGTAAAATGATTGCTAGATCGGGGTTGTATATCTAAAACAATAATCCGTGTTTACACAAAAGCATGTGTGTCTATACAAACCCACGTGTTTCACCTGTGTTTTCCGTGACCAAATTAGTTCGGAGAAGCAATTTCGATTCACGACGCGCCCACGAACAAATGCTGAAGGACAGTTTCGAGGCAAACAAAATGTATATTTATCAAAGATATAAATGTAATTGTGAAATTAGAAATTTTCTTATGACGCACATTGATGAACAAATTGAGGTTTGAGGTTTCGAGATAGAGCACCACGTCGAGAGTATCATGATTATTTGTCAAATGAGTCTGTTCAGCTATAATAAAGATCGGAACCAGCAACTACTACTATAAAAATTACTTTTCTTCCTAAATCCCCACCAAAATATAAGACTTTCATCGGAATTGCACTATCCACTGTACTAGCGTAAAACAATTTGTCGATAGCAGGAATGCAAATGAATTTGGAGTCGAGGGCTACGTGTTTATATTGGAAACATTAATGAGTTCCAGCAACTCGGATCTAGGCCACCTGTCGGAAAGCAGCATAATCGTAATTGGTAAATTTCCATGCAATAACAAATTATCAGGGCCACTCAATAATAGTTAGAAATTGTAGTTGTTTCATAGCCATGAGAATTTATCAAGCAGATGCAGTGCATGATGTTTATTCCAGTTTACTGAGCGCTGCAGTTTTGGCAAAGAAGCGCCAATCGTCATCAAAAGTGAGTTATAGCGTGTTATAGATTTTTATTTATATATATAAATTATATTATTATTTATAAATAATTTCGTTCTGATTTCCGATCAGACAGCCTTTTTAATTGTCCGAATCTTAAAAGTATTCGATCACCAAACATTCCTGCATTTCTTTGCGCTTAATTGAATCAAACAAATAATTTTGATATTTTTTGGACTTGTATTTTGCTTGTAGTTTTCAGGAACATGTTGAAAAGTTGGAACTTGTTATGTATATTTCTGATTGGCTGTCATGGATCGCTTGGGGGACCTCCTACCAGCGAGAGCATCAGGCAAGCGGTCATCGCCGATCTCACGATAAGTCGTTTCTTACAAAATCGAGTGAATTCCTTTCGTGATCCGTCGCAAAAAGCGATCGTTGATGGGTAAGTTGTCGTTTATTCAAGAATTTTAGATTTTCACGAAATAATTCAGACAACGAACAATAATTACCGATTTGGTCGTTCCAACACAATTTATGGCCAAATTTCATTTTTGAATTTACATTTTTCAGTTACTTCTTACAAGAAAGCACTTAGTAGAAAGTGCGAGCATTTCATGAAAAAATCAATGAATGTCAAGGTGGTCAATTATAATGTCGGAAATGCATTTGAAAAATATACAATTACTCTGAATAGGTACACAAATATTTTGCCTTGCAGATATTTGCAAGAAGAAAAACGCTTGAACGATGTGTCACAATGGCTATTAGCAGGTTCGTTTAACGGCGAAATATCTTTGATGGAGTTTCTGGTGTCCAAAAGAGCCCACGATCCGCTAAATTCTTTCCAAACCATGAGGAGGCTGACCATGGATCTGACGAGGCTAGCCATACATTTAGACGACCATAAAGGTATGTATAAATACTTCTACTCTATCTTCTTCTCAATCGAGCATTTCACAGATTTATTGATCAAAATTGGCCAGGGAACTTAAGATGCACGTTAAAAGACGAGCGCAATTTTATAAATTCACAGAATTTCAAGCATTATTAAATGAATCCCTAACAACACTAAAACCTGAAGTTTCTGGATCCGGTCTCGCCCTTATCCAATTGCAGTCCACGTATTGGATTTTGGCAGAAAATCTCACACGTGGTGAAATTCGTCACATTCGATCGCCAGTCCGGCTTACAAGTATTTATTTTTAATTAAAATGTTTATGCTGAAATTTTCGATCTGAATATCGATTTGAAATACTTTGACGAATTATTTATTTTCGCTTACTTGTTATTATGTACTGGAGCAATATATTTTATATATATTTAATTGTTTTTTATTAAGTTGGCGATTGTCTCCTGTTGGCTCAAATCGCGCGTGACCACAAATTGTACGACTTCTACGTGGAGTGGACGGAGGAAGCTCACAGAATGTACTTATCGTCGTCACCAAGTGACGCCAGCTTAGATGTGATTGAGTCTTTGGTCATTACTGCTATTCAGGAGGTCAGAAATTCATTTTATTTTTACTCGAGCGATAATTTTACAGGATAATTTTACTTGCAGGAAGTCCAGAATTTTTGGTTTGGGGATCGCGGGAATACGCAAAAAGTAAAATAATGTACGATCTAATGATCGTAGGAGAGAAAAATTGGCATAAACCTTCTCGGGAATGTAGTGAACAAATTACCAAAGTTTCATAGCGATCGGATGAATGGTTTAGGAATGCATAAAGGACATACACACAAACAAACAAACAAACAAACAAACATACATATATTCGCGTTTATATATATAGATGGCATATTCCTCTGGATAATAACTGTAGTTGACACATAATAATCGGTCAATTATAAGTTAAGGTAATAGTGATATTGAAGTGCTAAAGAGTGATTGTGTTTCGTTATTTGCGTGTAATCTTAATGCAAACAGGAGCAATAATGCGAACAATAATAACCCGTCAATAATGATATAACTTTTACCCCTAGGTCTTTTTGCGTTGGTTTTTATTTATGTATTTTGCACAATTTTTTAGCACAATGCACGATTAGAAGAATACTTGATTCTAAAACGTGAGTATGAGTCATTTCTCAGAACGGCATTAAATTTATTTAATGTAACTCTTTCAAATGATGGGCGCCACATTACCGGTTGTCATAATGAATATTTATAAATTTATATGTTTATCTTCTTTAAGATGTAGGAGTAAAAATTCATATGCTTGTAATCTTCAAATTATTGTGTTAATCAAATATGAGATTCAAGGATCAATGCAACATTAAAAATTTATTTGTTCAAATTGAGACACGCGATATAAGTCCAAATTTTATTTGACCGAATTTTAGAGACAAATCCAAATGCTGTAAGGAACGTATTTCTGATGCCGGTGAAAAATCTGAGGTCCAGTGAAATTCGAACAAATCAATATGGTACTTCCAGCAGCGTCCCATACAGCACAGAAGAGGGTCTTTGTAATGGCCGACTTGTAATGGTACTTGTAATGTGACATCATTTTTCTAAGTTAAATTAAATTTAAACATTATCTTCACGAATGTGTTATAGATCAAACATCACTATTTTAGTTTTTAAAAGCAGTTTCCCAATTCAGTCTAGAAATTAATTGTTGAAAACAATGTGGCTTAAACGAAAGTTTTCTGTACCTGTCTGTGTTTAGGACGACGAAATGAAATCGTTGCTAACCTGCTTCTACCTAAAACGAGCCAGCAATCCATCATTGGCGTTGCATCGATATCAATTGGAGCAACTATCGATTACACCCGAAATAGTTTTCATTCACGATTTTATTAAGGAAGAGGCTTCCAACGTTCTCAGAGCTAAGGCACAACCAAGTGTAAGTGGTTTTCACATTATAATCAATTAAATTTATCACTAAAATTTACCTGACAATGTTCACCTAAAGTTTATTGACCTTACAACAATTGGAAGCACAAAACTTTAATTGTGTGACCCACACGGGCCTGGTTTGTACCAATTGATGACTCTTACCACGTTTCTCAGGCTACTTAAGACAAACTCGGAGCCTGTGTCCACCAGGTCATTCACTTCCACTTGGAGAACAACCAACACTTCCTCCTCAGACTAGGGGAGATCCCCAATCACTTTTAATACATCTGTGACCCAATGCCCTCTTGTGCCACCCATCGGTCAATTCTCCCAACATTGCGATCCACTAGGACAAGCTTGCCCTTAGATAGGGAAACACCCTCAGCTACTCCAGCCCTGTGCCTTCCAGTACTTGCCCTTCCTCCAGTATGCCTAACAGCACTCCTGGCAAGCCCAAACTGCCAGACCCCTCAATCAAACCCCTGTAATGTTAGATCTCATTCTCTTCACTTGAAAAAGTTAAAAATCCATTCACTAATGTTATGACTATTTTAATTTAACAGCTGGATTGGTCGCGGGTGGCATCAAAAAACGAGACGAGGGGAATTATTAACACCTCGCAACGCTTAAGTAGGCAAGCGTGGATCTATGACATTGATTGGCGAATTAAGCAGATTTCTCTCAGGGTTGAGCGGATCACTGGATTATCTCTGCACTTAGCCGAATCATTTCAGGTAGCCATTAACTCAAACAGTCTAAAGTGTCCTGTGCAAGGATTCAAAATGATATTTGTATTCAAATTTTAAATGCTTCTGTCATTTCTGACAGGTGGTGAATTATGGAACAGGGGGTCTCTATCAAGGCCACGTCGACTATTTTAACACTGAAAATCACGCTTCTAATAATGTAACTGATCCCAATCGACTTAATTTTAAACACTAAAAAATCTGTGATTCTATGCGTGAGTATTTTTAGTTGTGTGTGAGAGATTTTTAAATAAATATTTCAGTGGAACGCCATCGGTGGGCCAGGAAACAGAATTGCGACATTTATCATCTACGTGAGTCTAGACCGATTAGATGTTGTCAATCCATGTCAATGTCGTGTCAATCCATTAGAATATCATCAAAAAAATATATTATTTTGATTTTAAATATAATTTAAGTATTGATGCTTTCATCGTGAAGTTTGTAGAATAACAATTATATCTGATATTAGAGAACCAGTGAATGTTATACACTGTATTAAAATGAAATGTAATAACTGGATTTATTTTATGTTGCTTTTTCTTTGTCAGTTAAATGATGTGGAATTAGGAGGCTACACTGCATTTCCACGAGCCAAAGCAGTTGTTCGACCAAAATCTGTAAGATATAGTAAAGACTATCAATCCATCTATAATAATAAATCGAATAATCAATCTATAAAGGTCTACTAGTCGATAGGGCAAAATCTCAAGCTTCTGATTACTGCAGAGGGCTCTATCTACACAATGTTGCTGAGCATTGTGTCCATGATTCCGTGAATCTGACGCAAAGCTCGACAGATGATCCGCACGGTTTATCAACCTCCAGAACAGTGAATCTGCCATGGTGGATTGGGCGGAAAAAACATCAAACATTGTATTTTTAAAGTTGTCTTCTGCTTCATTGAAATATTAAACTATCTTGTGTTCTCTTATCGATCAAATACATTATAAAAACACCAAATTACAATATCTTTATTCAAATGAAACAAGAAAAAACTATAAAAAATTCTATCAATGGACGGTTCAAACAGTCTGAAATTTGACATTAGATTTGCCATGATCGGATTGAAGATGCTTTTTATATTTTTCTGTCTCGGTTTTTGAAGGGTTCGGCTGTGTTTTGGTATAATTTGGATAATTCATTAACTCCCGATAACCTCACCCTGCATGCCGGATGTGCAGTTTTATACGGAGAAAAATGGAGTAAGTGTACCAAGAAACTTCTCACCACATATAATAAAGACATGCTATGCCATAACTCAGAATGGCATTTATTAAAAATATGGTCTGTTGTTCATTTGTGCAATTCTTTATTCCCAGTTGCAAACAAGTGGTTTCGGCAACATGGTCAGACTTTCGTAAAACCTTGCACAGGGACAGAGTCAGACAGTCACAACAGAAGATCGATATCTGATTGACCTTTCACGTAGCACTGAATAACAAAATAATATTGTAGAAAAAGGACGTCTTGATTTTGTAAAATAGAATGGAAGTTGCGTCCGGGACAGCGTCGGACGAGAAAATGCGAACAAGATTTGGTGATAACTCTTCTCACAATAAATAATAGCAAAATATTATTAAAAAAATGAATTAACTAAACTAGGAAAACGTGGGACCTGATGATATATTATTTTTTAAATAATAGTTTGTTATTTATTATTCGTTGTAAGAAGAGTTATTTCCAACTCTTGTTCGTCTGTTCTCGTCCGGCGCTGTCCCGGGCACAGCTTCCATTTTACATAGCACTGAAGCTGCATTCTGTAGCACATTTAGAAAGAAAATAAAAGTAGTTTTAACAAGTAAAGTTATTTTTTGTTGTTATTGGTTTATTAATAAGTGAAATCTACACGTTCATAAAAATAGAATTGTGAATCTAGTAATTATTGATTTGGTAATTTACGACTACTAGCGATTACTAACGTACTTACGTAGTCCAGTTGGTATTGGGACTGACGGTGGCTCGGCGGTCCCGGGTTCGATTCCCGGCGCGGGTTCTCGGTAATGTCGATAAAAATGTGCCCCTTGCATAGTGCCTAAGCACCAAGAAGGGTACAGAAACGCCAGTAGTGTAAAGTTCAGTGATGGGCTCCACGAGCGTATCAAAGTGTATATACGTCTGAATATCAAACGCGCCCGTAACCGGAGACCATGAGAATTAGCACCAAGTATTTATTGAGTTATCAAGTTTAGAATGAACAATTAAGTTGGTTGCTCAAGCATATTACTTCCTCCATTGGGTGTCGTTTGACACGGAGTCCCTCACCAATAGGCAAGTATTAAATATTACTCAAACCCATTAAAATTCAATAGCTGATCAGGGGGGGAAAATGTTAATTCAGTGGGCAAGTACTGGATGGACTAGCACAAATAAATAAGAAATAAGATATTTCGTTAGTTATCAGTAATCAAAAGTTTGGAAATTGAAATAAATACTATTTAAGTAATTTTGAAACAAAAGGCAAAGAGCTGCTTTTTCCGAGCAGTGGTAATCTGTAGTTTCCAAAATTTGATTGAAGTTTTAATATCTTTAAGCGTCATCATGAATTGATAAATCAACAATGTCTTAATGGGTTTATTCCCTACTGTCTAGTTCTCTTACCGTGAGAATAATCCAGACATTTTCTCGTCAGGACTTATATTTGATCATGAATAGTGGCGCATGGCATAGTTGTTATTAAAACGCCAGCCCCCATAAAACACGACTCTGCAAGCACAACGTCCAAAAAATCATGTCATATAATACAACAGACAGGAATAAAACATAAAAATGGGATCTTGTATCGCTAAACACCTTTGTACAACAGGTACCTTTATCTGTGTTTATTCGCATTGTGAATTGAACTACGAGTACCACGAGAACCAAGAATTGTGATAAATTCAAAGACCGAAGGCACATTGGGAGTCTTCTTACATGCTGGCAATTTTTCTCAAAGTTCTTTCCAACGAAGGAACTTAAAATCGCATGCATTGCGTGGCTTAAGGTATGTTAACTTGAATGACAATTTCAAAAATAGATTTTTATCGACTCGGTGATTTGGTGGAATATAAATTTTACATAAGAGAAAAATATAGTAGTTGTCGCAGATGGTTAATTGAGTTGTTAATGATTGGATAGCAAAACATTCAGTTGCATTTGTTAATTTTTGTTGCAATCAAATTTCAACTGATTCTGTTATTAGTCGCCAACATAATTGGTTAAATTTGCATTTTAATTATTTTCAAAGTTGTTGCTCAATAATTAAGAGCCATTGCAATTTTCTGGCGTGTTAATGGCGATATAAACTAATGAAATTCCAGCACATAGTCAAAAAGTATGCGATTTGTTTTGACTCTCAGTGAAATATGAGACACAATAGATGTTGTCACCTTTTCGAAGCCCTCCTGGCGACGGTCACGTTTCTAATTGGCGTTCGGATATCACAAGGGGTGCCCCCTACCCCCGAAAATATCCATCGAGCAGTTCTCGCCGACATCGAGGTCAGCCGATTTTTACAAGAACGAATGGACACCTTCAAAAATCCTATCGTCATTGAGGCATTGGTTAGGTTAGTTCTTACTGATAATTGAAAGCAATACTGAAAAGAATATTCTACTCGTACCTAATCAGTTATCTGAATTCTTAAAACGTATGTGTCACAATTATTTATGATAAGTGTTGTTTTTGGATTGATTATCAAAGTTGTAAGAGGTAAATTTGTATTATGAGTTCTTGACGTGCACGTATACATTAAATCTACAACCCTCCTCAAAAGGAGATATTAGACCACACTAGGAGGTTTTAATTGTTTCGTAGACAGTGCACAAATCCATTGACGTCACTTAAAAGGTTGAAATAAATTAAATTGATAAAAAATATGATAATTTTCGTGGCAATTTTAAATTTGAGCAGACAAAAGAATTGTGTTTTATTTAGGTTGAAGGAGCGGGCGTTGACGTCATCAGCAGAACTGATTTCAGATTAAGATGCGTATGAGAACCATGTGCAACCTCAAATCTGAAAATCAAATAGTCAGGGGTTTAGAAAATGTGTACTGATATCAGCTCTGATATCAGCTAAGGGCGAGGAGTGAGTTTAATGGGTCAATAATAATTTGTTCAATAATAAAATCACCACGATCAAGGTTCGGAGATGGGGTGGAATTACTTTAACTGATATCTGCTCATGTTAATAGGAATTATGTCTTCGGGCATCTGCGTGGAATGTATTTAAAGGAGGTATAATTGTGTTCTGGGGTTCTGTGTTTGAATCCAGGCTCAAGTGGAAGTTAAATAATGAGGACGTAAAGGTGGTGCAGCAAATCTTTACCTTACGATGGACATATTAACTTTAAGACGACAGCTACATGCGCAGTGTACATTTTTATTTTACAAATTATATTGTTCGAACGTTGCTTGTGCAGTTATTTAGAAGAAGCCTCACGCTTGAACAACGTGTCGAAATGTGAGGTAAACAGCTCGTCTGAGGTCGAAAGGTCATTGATGGGTCTTGTAGCCAAGAGAGTCCAAGATCCTCTAAACTCGTTCCAAACCATTAGGAGATTGTCCTTGGAGCTGTCAGGACTTGACAAGCTTGAACTTGTCAAGCAAGAAGGTGCGTACCAGTAATTGCTAAATTCACCTTAAAACGTTATAGACACGCTTTAGAAGATGCTCTTTTGTGTCTTATTTTTGGATATTGGGCATTGATTTGTATAATGTGAACTAGATTAATCATAAATCAGCATTCGTCCCTTGCGAATCTTAGGATTCACGTTTACTCAGCCGTGTTACTAATTCACAGAATTGAACACTTTGATAAGGAATGTGTCAGCAAGCACTGAGGAAACACTGCGAAATGATTTTGCAGAAATCGCTCTGGTCATTATCCGGTTGCAGACAACGTACATGATTTTAGCCGAGGAGCTTACACGTGGTGAAATTCGAAACATTCGATCGTCCGTTCGGCTAACAGGTAAGTCCTTTAACAACTAACCCAGTTATTTGAGCGCCATCTTGCAAGACATTACGTAAGCAATCCGCAACGAAAAGTTTGCCGGCACTTAATGATGGATTCGCCCTGCAAAAACCGGGATTCCCTGTGTTCTGGTGTTTGAACATTAAAAATGTGTCTTAAATGCAGTTGTTTATCGATAAAATGGACCAATCATTTGTTTAATATTTTTAGACATTGGGTCAAATTTTTCGGTCAATTCAATTCGGTCAGTTCAAATAATTTAACGGTAACTTCAGGTTCAGATCAGACGTACATTTTGGAATGTGAGCGAGTGTTTGTGTTGAGAGACGTTTCATTTGAAAGAAAATTTTGATCGATGTTGCCATTATTCACAACATTTTATTTATCCGCGATAAAGTTGCCGACTGTCTCATGCTGGGTCAAATTGCACGTCATCGCCAATTGTTTGACCATTACGTGGAGTGGACGGAGGAAGCGCACAACATGTGTTTTCGGTTATTTTCAAATGATGTCTGCTTAGACGTGACGAGACCTTTGCTCACTGCAGCTGTTAAGGAAGTTGGTTATAAAATCTTGTCATTTTCTTTTCTTAAAACACAGTAGATATTTAGTTGTGGCGAATTGAAACAATTCAACGAACGGCGATTTGAAATATTTTTTTAATTAACCCAGAAATTTTGTTTTGCGGAATGTTTAACAGTATTTTATGCTCAAAGCTCATTTTGCCATCCTGTAAAGTAAACCATTAAAAATTAGTAATATTATTTGACATTCGAGTTATTTTAATTTTCAAATCATTTTATTTTAAATGTGGCTCAATCAATTGGTTCGACGAATCGTTGACTAGTCGGTAGATCTACAGACGTGAGGTCCCGTGTTCGATTCCGGGATACGCTCCTAAGGCCCGAGTAGGGGTACATAACCTCCTGTAGAAATTAGCATAATTCACTCAAATAAAAGTAAAATATAACTGCATGTTCATGAAAATATTTTAAACAATTTGTTTTTAATTGCGGCTACACTGTATTCCTTTTTTAGCATGACGAAGAGTTAGGAAAATTTACAAGTTCTAAACGTTAGTAAGAATATTTATTATTTGGAATTTATTTATTACGGCGCATCACCGATTTAGGGGATGCATATATATAGTCTTGAGACTTTTTATAAATTTATTTGACGATATATCAATAGAAGTTATTTTATTACACCTGTATTCTGTTGTCGAAACGATATGCATGATGGTTTGTGTCACCTCAGGAGCCGATTTAAATACGGACATGAGAGTATTTATGGTGGCAATGAGCGGTAAAGAGTCCAGCAAGATACGAGTTCAGCAATGGAAATTGTATGGCAGTCCACCGTTGAATCATGAGCAAGCTCTTTGTAACGGCGTAAAGCTAATGGTACTAACAAATTACACTTACACACAATTAGTTATAGGCAGTTTACATTTAAGCATGCTGTGCCGTGTGAACTTATGATACTTTAAAAAAAATAATGTTACTATTCCTTTATGTTTTTCATTTGTCAATATATTTTAGGATGTCGGCACGGAGTCCTTGTTATCCTGCTTTTACCTGAAACGAGCCAGTGATCCGTCACTCACATTTTATCGATATAAGTTGGAACAAGTATCGAAAGCGCCGGAAATAGTTCTGATTTATGATTTTCTCAATGAAAATGAGGCCGGTATCTTTAAAGCAAAGGCACAGCCAAGTGTAAATAACATGCTCATATGTTTCATTTCTGTGTGTATGAGATTTATGGGGTTTAGGGGATTTAAGTCCAACTAAATGAAGGAAGGTTAGGGAGGTATGACAGGGCTCAGTTGGGAGAGTGAACTCGGATCAAAACACCGAAGGTGACAATTGGATTTATATACTTGTACCCGGTAGCATCAATTCCTGTACATACGATTCTGATCACTGCAGATGTTTTTTTTGTCCTTACGGTGCGCACCCTATATGGTTTCTCATTTCAGTTAAATTGGGCGACGGTTGTAATAAATATAACAAATTTGATCGGAAGTGTTGACAGCAGAATTCGCTCCAGCCGTTACGCTGCGTTCGATGGCAATGTCAATCACATCAAACATATTTCGTCTCGAATTAAACGGGTCAGTGGATTATCTCTCCACTCATCCGAGCCCTTGCAGGTAAAATAATTGAACACTAAGGAAAGGCATCAGCATATATAACTAAATTTGTATTATTTGTTACTAGTAATGAAGCCTGTTTCAAGGACAGTCATAAAATTATTTCCTCCCACTAAAATTCTAATTTGTTGTCATCCGAACAGTCTTTAAAGGGAATTGATTAGAAACAATACGAAATTACAATTTTTTCATAGGGTTGAACGCCGTAATTGAGATTGTTAATGGCGATTTTGGTTTCTTTAATGGAAGCACACATGGATGCAATGCTGGTCTTTGAATTAATTACCCATTTAAATTATACATGTATAATCAAGTTTCAACAGAAATTCGTTCATCCATTTCGAAATGATAACAGCATCATTTTTCTATTTTTATAGGTTTCAAATTATGGATTAGGAGGGCATTATATGAGTCATTACGACTACTTTGACTCTGTACACCTGAATGGTAATAATGTAAGATTCTGCGTTGATAAATTATTCTCCATTCGTAATGATATCGTACGTCAAATTCAATAATAGTGAAGTTTTATATTAAATATTTCAGTCCAACACGGAGGAGCATGAAGCCTCTAACAACAGAATAGCGACACTAGTCATATACGTACGTGAGTCTGTTATTTATTTCACATTATATTCTTGTACGTTTGACTAACGTAAGAATACGTTAAGAAACACTGGAACCGTTTCTTACAAATTCTGTATGAACATACAATTACAATTTGTCCCTTCAAGCGGCCCCCAAAAGAGGACGGGCATCGAATGACGGAGGTCTGTAAAGATCCCAATATATAATTGTTAAAATCATTTCAACCTTAAATAAATTAAATTTGGGGGATTTTTTGCAGCTAAATGATGTGGTTTTAGGCGGGTACACGGCATTTCCACAAGCCAAAGCATTCATTCGTCCACAACTTGTAAGTTATTCTAAAGATTTAAATATATATATATAATTTCACGCTTAAATATCCGAGTGCAATGTGACGAGAAACACAACAGCCGTGTCCAGCAAATTTATAGAATCATTGTTTGAGATTTTTTTAAATAACTATTGCCACAGTTTTGAAATAATCGTTTCAAAACTTAGCTAACTGTTCCGAGCACTCAAATATAATTTATTCTCCGCTAATCATTTAAATGTGAATGCATATTTTCATGTATCGATGGGTTTCTCAAGGGTTCGGCGGTGTTCTGGTATAATTTGGATAATTCGTTGGCTCCCAATAATCAGACTCTACATGCCGGATGTGCAGTTTTATACGGGGAAAAATGGAGTGAGTTCGAATTTTGTATCACAAGTACGCTGAATAAAGGATGGCGACTTATGCCTATCCCCAATATGTTGGGAGTATGACACATGCGACTCTTCTGTATTTCATTTCTGACGTTAAACGCAGTTGCAACCAAATGGTTTCGGCAGAATGGTCAGATGTTCTTGAAGCCCTGCTCAGGGACAGAGTCAGACAGTCACAACGGAAGAAAGATCTCTGATTAATCTCCTGTAAATAGATTCGGTTTGGAATGGATTAAAAGAGAAAATGTTATTAAATCATTGTGGTTGTTGTATGAAATAGTAAAATGTGTCCTCTCTTGGGGTTCATCATCACCCATTAACACGTAATATTGTTAATTAAAGTCTAATAATTGTATCTGGAAAATTCCCAAATGTTTTGAAGTGCTCTTATGTGGTCCCGATTTTTAAGGGTGGAGATCCTGACAAACTGAGTGACTATCGACCAATATCAATATTGAACACGCTCCATAAGGTCTTGGAAACGCATATGAAGCAGAGGTATTTGGAGCATTTACTTGCGGCTGGTATTATGCATGAGAATCAGTTTGGATTTCTGCCAGGAAAGTCGGTGACTGGCCCATTGTATAAGTTGCTGCATTGTGTTAATTTTGATCTCGACGGGGACAGGAATGTTGCTGCAATTTTTATGGATGTTTCTAAGGCGTTTGACACCTGTGATTGGGGTCTTCTTATAAAGAAGATCCAGGCCACGGGTGTCGGACGCCACACTTTGGGTTTGTTCCGAGAGTATCTGTGTGATCGATCTTTTGTGGTCAAAGTGGGTACATCAA
>JAQGBY010002732.1:0-21739 GCA_034698785.1 Mycogona germanica | reverse complement strand
ATAGCTCAGATACAACTGGTCGTTCGACCCCCGCCATAGGCCCCTCTATTGGGGGCTGCTTGTGGGTACATATTGTATTGTAATTGTAATTATACGCTTAGCAACATATTGTAGGTTATCAACGCCATACGTGATGATGGAGAGACGCAAATTGTAATACTTGTAGTTTTTTATTTACTTTCCTTGTCTATGCTTGTTTTAAATAAATAAATTGCATTTTCAACAAGAAATTGATAAACTTTTTCTTAATTTTAAATAGTCAATAGTAAACAATGTAAAATGAAAATGACGAAGACGCAAGTTCATCGACAGTCAAAAATATCGACCCAGCGTTGCAATTTCTGTGTAAACGAGCAGGTGGTTGATTGTAGGAGGAGAAAAATGTTACGAGGATCGTGTTTTGTGATTGCCATCGTCTCCCCTATTGATCGCTTATCAAGCGGGTCAAATTATAGACAAATAACCCCATAATTGCATTACATGTGGCTCTAATTTGAGGTCCCGAAATATGTTTGAGCATCGGATTATGAAACCCATCAGTTGCTGGGCTGACGAGATCGCGCTTTACTCAAAGTTGTAATTAGAACAGCGGCGCCAGTCTCTGGCCGCCGGGAGTGGAACAGAGCCGGGTGCTCGGATGTCAACACACCCGATGAAGATGCCATTAATTAGCATTTCTTACACGTAAAGTTCCGCTCCATTTTATACAGAACCACAAAAAGCTGAATTTGGAATACTATCTTTTTCCTCTCATCATCTGCGGATGATAGTCCACATTACGTGCGATCACCGTTAAGGTGGAGTGGTCAAAACATTAAGCAGTCCATCAGGTGATCACATTCATGAATCACGGTCAGGTGGTTATTAGATGATTAAAAAATTAGTGGGTGGCCAGTTGGTTCGAATTCGATCAAGGATGAATTTAGAAACAGAAATAAATTGCCGTGCGGACAATGTGCCAGGCGGATAACGCTGCCACAAACAACATTGTCGTCGACCTGATACGACGAAAACAGGCGGTATGTGAAAGCAGGATTTTTTTTAAAATAGGGTGTTCCCTCGTCATCCCTGACACCTAATGTGCCAAGGAGACTCTAGCCACCCCTTAGTCCAGACTAATCCAGGAACTATGAGGGGCGGCCAGGCTAACAATTTTGAAATTAACAATTTGGACCTGAAAATACAATTTGGAAAAGATAAAAAAATATAAGCAGAATAAAAACGTCAATCTTGGCAAGATTGGGCGAGACGGACGAGGTTGCTCCGGCATTAGTTACCAAATCCAGAAAACATACCGATTGACAACCAAAAATGACGAAATAAGATGAGTGTGGACGGAAAAAGAGAAGGTAAAACGTAGATATGAACAAAAACTGTTCGAAGTGTTATCCTCGGATCAAGAGGCAAAATTAAAACATTTGACGTCTCTCGGTGGCACCATCAATCATTTTTGTCGCACAAGTTGGGAACGCAATATGATCACCCTGAATCCCAGCATCATTTAGTTACTGCGACCGCGCAAAATAGATATTAGGGACAGGAAGATCAGCACAATAAAAATACCAATCGACAAAACCAATCTGCCCAGCGCGGAATGGCTTGGGTCAATGTTTTGGTAATGCCATAAAAAGCCATTACATGTACGCTGATATTTCAGTCAACGAACCATGCGGATGCAGCACCATAAGTATTTTATCAACAACACTCAAACAATGAAGTGTCGACGTAAGCTGCTTCCGATAGTGTTAACGTTCACAAACTAAAACGCTTGCTTTTAATCGAGCTCCGCGATTAAAAACTGAGAAATAACTAATCAAAATGTAAATAGTTTGACCGAAGTCAATTTTCTTCCAAAATGGAAACCTAAAAATTGTAACTCCAAATTTGTTTATGTGGCAATTGTAAGTAATAAATGATGTGTAGTGACTTACCGGAAGTAGCGATATTCTTATTCTTGCACAGCATCGGTGTCACGCACGTCACTTCCGGATCAACCTCAAGACTATTTTTTCGTGTGGTCTCCAGCTCACAGAACGATTCATGAAGATGATCCTTGTTATTGTTATTGGTTTCCAGCAAAAGGCCCATCATATCCATCGAGAAGAAACCAACATCAGTGGAGGCGATGTTCTCCAAGGTAGATGACGCCACCGGTTGAGCAGACGGCGACCCAGCGGGAAACAGGCTCGACTGGCAACAGAGACCCGTTGTCGGAACCGTAAAGTGGGGGGTGGGCGCCTCAAAGTTCGTGAACACACTGCTGCTGCTGGACATGATACGGGACACGTCGGGCGACGGAGCCGGCCTCGGAGCCGGAGACAGGCTCAGTCGCAAGACGGGAAACGGAGTTGACGTTTTGGAAGACAGCGGACCAGAACCAGACACTGCTGACAGAAAATGGAATTAAGTGAAACATCAATTTCTCGATATTGATTGCTTTATCAGGATTCAATTATATCAATCATCACGCATAACATAATTTAATAAATATCTTCCTGGATGCTGTTTAACAATTTTTTCCTGCAATTTTATATTAATTAGATTTGGTGCCACTGTTCCACCAGTGTAATCAACAATAAAATCAACATTTTAAATGCGATTATGAATAGACAACAGTTTCAACAAGACCGAAAGCTATTTCTTCGCTCACCTAATGTTTGATGAAGTCCGAGGGTGGTGGAAGAAGACACAGGGCCTTCGGGCGTTCGATGGAGTCTGTCTTTCGACCGGAAAGCACCCATATCTTTATAAATGGCGTTGATAATCAGAACAAAGTTTAAAATTTCCATAGTGTTTAGGAACAGTAAAAATTGGCACGTCTTGAAAAAGAAAAGAAACTAGCTTCACCTAAAGCTTTCAACGGGTCTTCTAATATGTCGTGAGGTTCTGTGCTGTCGCTATCCGAATCGTTCAGTACCGCATCGACAATCTTGAACAAGAACAAAGTTAAATAGTTCTTGAACCAACTTCCAAGAACCAAGTTCTAGAACTAGTACTGACTTAGCATTTTCAGTGCTTAGTGCAGAAGCCAAAGGAAATCCAGCTCGAAACATGTCATACAAAAAACAATTTAAGCGAAACAAAGTTGAAGACAGCAAAAGTAAATATACGACCTGAACTGATCGTCCATTACTGACTAACGAAATGAATAGATTGGAACACTTTCCAAATCACACATATAACCTGTATCTATTATAACTTACACAATTAATCGCTTTCTGCCTGACTGCATTGTAGCGAGATGGGCGTATTGATGTTGGGTTTGACTTATCGATTGAAATCTGCAACTGAAGCCGTCAGATAATAATACAGCATCATGTTATAAAATCGTACTGATATGTTTCGCTATAAATTATTACTTCTTTACTAATTTCACAAAAAATACACCCACTAAAAACTATAACAAATTATAATTATTCGTTAAAATGCAAGAATTTCGTTTAACCAATGATTCTTAGTAGACCGCTGTTAAATTATAACCAGAACAGTTCAGATTCATATTATTAAAATTGCTATAGTTTACTACTAGCTAACTCTAATTTTCATTCACTATTTATTTAATTTATTAGTTACCATAATAATAGTTTCTGCTTAATCAATATATTGATCACAAGTTTAATATTACCGATTCCTTGGTAACGCCACCAGTTGTCTCGCCAACACGGGGCCT
Organism: Mycogona germanica; assembly: GCA_034698785.1. Taxonomy (NCBI): domain Eukaryota; kingdom Metazoa; phylum Arthropoda; class Diplopoda; order Chordeumatida; family Chordeumatidae; genus Mycogona; species Mycogona germanica. The sequence goes on along the minus strand of JAQGBY010002732.1, from coordinate 18,069 downwards.
GAAAACTTTGGTGCTCTGCCTTCGACCAGTTTCATGGATTTCCAACAAGGAGTTGTCGCCGCAAGAAATGCTATCAGACCTTCGAAAATATTGACTTATTGTCAGCGAAATCATTGATCACAATTGAATTCGTAATTAAAGGGTAAACACAACTCAAACAAAATATTACTCTAATCTGTTACTTCTGACGTTTGCAGTTTTAGTTTGTTGGACGAAATTGATTAGGCTATATTATGCTATGTGCAATTGGCATACACCTGATTGCGACTGATACCATAATTGCTTCGTAGAATATCTAACTAAATTACAAACCACTCTTTCGTGGAGCAGTTATCGCCCATTTCGCTGCTCTTGTACTTGACGCACACGGGCGCGGCGAGTGGATCGTTGACAAGCGGACTACACGCTCGTCGTGTCCGTTTCATCGTCTGCGGTGTGCAGGTGGCGCTTTCCAGCGGTGACACCGACGCGATACCCAACGCGCTTCTCAGCATGTCTGACATCTCTAGGAATGAGCGCGTCCGTTCCTCCTCGCTCCTACTCGGCGGGCAACGCGATGACGGAAATGAGAACACCTATAGCGATAAATAAACGATTGAATAAAATGTTAGCGTTCAGACTTTTATCAGTTGCTTGTTGAACACAACATGTTGGTATCTCACGTAAAACAGCTTAATGTTAAAATAGTACCTTGCGCTCTTCATCGAATGATGCATTTTCCTTGGCACGCGCCCACAATAGTTTGTTCTTAACAAGTAGATCTTCACTTTTGACTCGAAGTGAGGAACATAGAGTTTCCAGTTTCTCCACCACCAATAGATGATTCTTACTGTACTCCTCCAACCAGAGTACTCGATCATGAAGCCTCAGCGGATCTAGACCAAAATTCTGACGGTGAGTATGTGGTCACCATGACGGTGACTAAATCATGAAGTCATAAATATGGTGAAACGGACAATTTATTACTCACTTTCGTTCACGGTGACTAGAATATCGTTTAGAACGACTTTAAACATTTTAACGACGTTCAAGATGTCTAAATTACCGTCGTCGTCGGTCACAGGAAACATTGAGGCATTCTAAAATTAGAATGGAGAAAGCAACGACGTCATTCAAAAGATCTTTAATAGTCATTCAGTAATTCACTACTCCCAGTAAGTACTCATAGTAATTCACTACTCCCTTTCAGCAATATACATGAAGTTATTACCTACAAAATATTGGGATTTTTTAATTAGAGGAGGCTAAAACATCAACAGAAATTCTGTGACATTTAATCAAATATAATTAAGCCACCAAAAAGCGATTCACGTAGGCGCACATTGAGACTTAATAAATAATTAAATTCGATCACTATACGCATTTAAATTTAAACTTTTTTCTAAAAAATTTGGAAAAAACTTGGAAACAGAATTTCTCGAAACTTGATGAAGGGGAACACCGACCAACTAACACATTGATAATACTCTGCAATAATGACATGCACCACCACTACATTAAATGACTCTAGACATCAACGATTATATAAGAGATCACATTGGCGCTGCCGTTTCGACTGCTGCTAAAGTGGGCAGATGACTGGTCCGTTTAGGCGACCCCACATTATAGTGATCACCTTTTATACTTACTTGAGCAGAGATCGCCGTGCATTTTGCAGCACTGGCAGCCAGTTTGGTGCCATCTAGAACGGTGGGATTCCCCTCGTTGGCAGGGATGCAGGATACATTTTCCCACATGCGATCCCAATCTTCATTTTCACGATCGAACTGGTTCCACAAGTCTCGCAGCTGACAAGAACAAAAAAAGGAAACTCTGCACTTTTCAAATCTCAAACTCAAGACAGTTTTTGGGAATTCAGGTGGATTCAATACCCTTCCTTGTCATTTACAGTAATAGTTTTAATAAGAAATACATTATTATTTTGTTATTAATTAAATGACCAAACTGATATACCTCCTTAACCTTTTCCTTGATCACACCCGGATCTGAAGTAGGTCTTTTGGCCTTAGCTCTGATGGTGGAGAAAAAAAAATTATTTGTCACATCCTATTGAAATTAAAATACTTTTCCTAAAAATAAGAAAACTTAGAAATATAAATTATTCAACGTAAAACGAATTTCTGGTAGCAAGTCACTCTACCGCGCACAGTATAGTGAGTCAGCTTACTGCGCGACACTCAACCACGATGCACACTATCGCCGCATCTCTACCGCGGTCACAACGATCACTGCGACACTCTACCGCCACGACACTACCACGGTCTACATTTTTTCTGTAGCAGTCCAACAAAAATTGATTGAAAGCAGATTCTTTTAAATGACGAGCATTTCAGCTCGCGATGTTTGACGGCTCTGCTCAGTAATTTATATATCTACGCGCCCATGCATATTCATTTAAATTATATGTGCTCTTTGATACCATCTACTGAATATATACATTGAAAATTTGAGGCTTCAATGATGATCAATCAACGAGCATCATCAGTGAGAACAAGCCATCATTTTTCAATTTTATTATTTTCCGAGACCGATGTTTGCTATGGGACATTGATTGTAATATTCCCTGTGACTGTTTACCCAATTCCAATAACTATTTATCACAGCGACCCCTTTTGAGTAATTAAATATATGTGTATTACAATTCATAAATGGTGAGTGAGTAGTCATCAGTGGTAGCTGGTGGACGGCGCAGAGCTTTGCTGCTTTGTTATTAAAAAATAACGCACCCTGACCACGGTTGTGATCAGCTTGTAAGTGACCATGATTTTCTAGATTTTATCTATTCTTTACAATCACCAAATTGTCGAATTTTTCTTCCTAAAAAAGTGATGACAAATGTGCCTCGATCGGATGGAACAGCCCTACAATTTAAAAATATGTATCTGCGATTTATTATGATTTTCTTGACAGATGCTTGCCATGCTATATAGGACAAGGTGTTTTCCCAAGAACCGTAATCACAGCTCCAAATACTCCAAATTGTAATAATATAGCACACAAAATTACAAATAGATGACTTCAAGAAAATATTCTGTCAGTCGATAATGAAGTCTGACTGAGCATGTGTACCGCGGTAGTGACGCGGCGATCGTGTGCACCGCGGTAGGTTGGTGCTGCGAGAAGGTGACGGCGGTAAATTGCCCCGCGATACACCGTTAATTTCTTACTTCTTCAATTGCTCAATTTCGTATTTCAGGAGTTGGTTTCTGGTCTCAAACGTTCGAAGAGTGTTGGAATGTTTTCTGGGAAATAGAAGAAAATAAATATATAAAAGGTATATTCAAACAAATTTAGCGATAACATCGCTGAACAACTTCTGATCGGCTAAAACACTAACAGGGATGGTGGCAGGTTTACTCAAGTTACCTTTGTGTGTGCAAGTATGACTACCAGAGAAAGCAGTGAACGAAAAAGTTTCACATAATTAATGCCAGTTACACATAATTCATCTTATTTTCTTTTAAATAAAAAATATATAAATGAATTGGTTCTCAAATATGAGCGCATATTCAATATTTCATTAAAAAATACTTTGAAGCATTCCAGACATCAAGACCTACGTTTCAAAACTACAGACGCTTGTAATAATTTACTATGAATAAATGCAATTTGTGAATTTAAATTCTAAACTGACATCGCAAATCACCTAAAATAAAAATCTGTGTAAGCAAATTAAGAGGAGCACAATGTGTAATAAAAATTGAGATCATTAGGGGGCTACTAGTAAAAGTTTATTAAAATATTTTGGCTCTCTTCTCAAAACCAAATATCGAGGTAAACGCAATGCCAAGCAATGAATTTGTTAACTTACGTCATACACTCGTGGAAAGCTTTGTCTTCCACGGCGGCCTCTTTCTCCATCCGTTCAATCTCACGCGACTTGACAGCAGCTGCGGCACGCATTACACGGGCGTTTGGCCCACCGACGGGGTAAACTGCTATAGATTCGAAAGAATTCAGTTAGTAGCGCGTGTCTTCAACCAGATCTTACGTACAAGTGCACTACTGAAATTCTGATGATCACTAATGATTTTATCAAAATATCGTCGAAACAATTAAAAAAGTTAGGTTAAATCATTAAGACATATCCGTAATTTCTTATAACGGGTCAATTGCTAACACGATTCGATGGTAAATCAATGTCATTTTGACCAAAATAAAAATACAAATAGTTCGCTTTATTTCAAATATTTTACTGCTGCGCTTACTGCTGTAACCCAACGTGACTTGCACCATGAATTTAGTGAGGTAAGCAAAAAATGCAACAAATTTGGGTCCGTGCGGCGAGAAAAGTAGCGATTTCAGGTTGGCGGGCATTTGAAAGCTGTGTTCCTGCAAATAATTGGAGGCACAAAAATTAGGTTGAATGCAGGTGGTTCAAGTTGAAAAACATTTCAAACCTTTCGGGTCTTACCTTTGGAAGATTAGCCAGGAAATTGGCGACCGCCTTACGGAATTCCGCGCTTCCCCTGCCATCCACGACGGGCCAACAATTTCTGAAATAGGGAAATCTATGGATCAGCACACCTTAAAAGGCACGTGAATTTACTATTTTATTTGATCAGAACAAGCATTTTTTAAATTATTTTGTTGCTTTTCTGGTTATCTAAATTCGATTCAAGATTTACTTTTCTGAAATATAATTTTGTAACATATCGCCCATTCTTTTAGAACATTCTATTTGACAGGAAAAAATTAATTTTCGAAAGAAAAACTTGACCAAATATCTTTAACCCGATTTTTATGACTAGTTAACAATATTTGTTCAGTTATTCATTAACATCACCACGTAGTTCTGGGCTGTTCTTTTAAAAGAGACCATTTAGCAGACGAACGGCCTTAGGTTTCCATGAGTAAAAGCCATGCGAGTCCAGGCGAGGATGCATATATTCGAGGAATACAGATTACCTAAAAGTTGACTTTGCTTTCTCTGGATCCAGTTTGTTCAGCACGAAATACATCATTGACTGAAACGCAGCCTGATTTGGGACATCGAGAATCGTCCTGAATTGGAGACGTAATAAATTATTATTAACGATACAGTTCACACAAAATATTTCGCAAGCAATAGTAACAGTACCACGCCACTAGCCAACGCGAAAACATTTAGACTAGGCCCTAATCCCAACGCAACTTAGGCCCTAGGCTCATGGCTAGTCAGCATGTTAGTCATAGGCCAAGGTTGCTGGCTTGAACGCCCACTGAGATATTTGTTGAGGAGGTCCCCCAGGAGGTGGCCTGGTAATTTTGCCTAGTCCAGGCTTAGTATAAGCTACCTAGGTAGGCATCTTTAACGTGTACCTGAAATCGTACAGGCACGGGTCCCACTTGAAGGCCCTAGGTCCTAAACGCCTGCCTACTATGTGGCATAACCCATGCCTAACTGTACACCTAGACCTAATCTAGGCCATAACATGTCAAACTGGGAAGTCTGTAAACAAACGAATTTCGTGATTGTTATACCAGTACCTATGAAGCGCGATGTTGGTGGTCGCCTCAAAGTCCAGAATCCTCAGGAAGTTAATAATTTGGTCCATCTTCGAATTGTTGACGTTTCAAACAGATATTTATTGGAAAAAATTAACGGCAACACCAGAGAAATAAATTATTACCGCCAACGCAGGCCGCCATATCATATTAGTTGTCAGTTTACAGTTTCTGGCGTCAAGATTTCGAAACGTTAGTTTTTTTGGCTTGTATTTCCTTATTAGATTTATCTTAAAGCGAAACATACTTTGTAAGATAAAAAAACATAAAAATATCAAGCCAATTACCTATTGAAGTTGTTTTATAATTATAAAATCAGAACAGTTAGTTCTGGAAATGGAATTTAACAGCAATGAAAGAGACGGGGACTTATGTTTCACAACGATTCATGTCGTACGCACATTTTTCGGAAATTAACGCCTGCTATCGGCAAGACAGGAAACTACGAAGCGCAGAGCTGCCAGTATTGCCTTCGATCGACAGTTGGGAAAACTAAAAAGCAGAGTCACCGACAATAGACGGTGAAGCACACGAGGTTTGAATATTATAATATTACACTATATAAAATATACGAACACGTCGTAGTTTGACTAGTTTCCCCTTAAGTCGATGGACAGGCGTTTTGCGCTTGGTAGTTTCCTCTCTTGTCGATAGACGGCGGTGATTTCCGAAAAAAATGGGCGTACGACATGAATCGTTGTGAAAACAACATTGGTTAGTTAACATATGTTAATCTGATCGGGATATTTGAGATGGTACCGTTCGTCTTCATTGAAGTACGCTTAACAATTCACACTTACAGAGAGCATGATAACCCAACGCCGGCCAGTCCAATTCATATGACATTATTTTGTACACTCAGGCTTAGCAGTTTCGCTGTTGAAATATTTGGAGTGGATTTTTGTAATTGGTTTGTTCCATTGAAATGTATGAAAACAACTTTTTTACAAAATGAATGTCGTCAATTCAAGAGCATCAAATTTATTTCGTAGATCATTTGTATCGCCTGCCGTTCAAGGTAAGAGTAAACTGTGGATGGGCGTCTAACATGCATGTAGGCTTAAATGATCGATACGATTTCATTTCAGAAACTAAAGCTCAGAAACAGAAAACAATTCTGATCTTAAATTGTTCACAGGGTTACTACAGTCATCCATCCAGCATGGTTTGCCCAGGTTCCATTCTGATCAGAGCGGGTCCTCCGAAACTGACAAACAGAAGCTGAAAAAACCGAATACTCCAACCGGCAAGTTGGACGAGGCCTCCGAAGATCTAGCGGAGCATCCCCATGCCGAGAAAGAACCTCTACCGCCGTGGCCAAATGGTGTCAACCCCCATACTGGAGAGAAGGGAGGTCCCCGTGGACCGGAGCCTACTCGTTATGGGGACTGGGAACGAAAGGGACGGGTTTCAGACTTTTAGATAATCTAGTCTAGTCTACAGCTCAAAAGTGATGTTCATTGTCCAATGAAACTTTTTCAAACGAAGTTAATTTCTACTGTTTAATCGTTTACATCAAAACCAATGAGCGAGTTGTGAAGAAGAAAGCTGAACATGCAACTATGTGTTCATCTCCTTTGAAAGCACCAGTTTGCCACTGCGAAGCATTCGACAATTTGAAGCTTCAGTATTTTGTCGATCAAGCAAGTTGGAACAAGCATCTGCAATGAAAAAAATGAATTCACAAATAAATCTACAAATAAATCGCAAGGATGGGCCCGATTTTTCTGGTCCGCTCTTAACTAATACGATTATTTCATCTTAACACTGTGTGACACTTGTGACACAAAAGGAAGAAATGGAATATTTTATCAGCGGCAAATGCGCTGTTCATGTACATGTATAGGTTCGTGTGCCGCAAATACGCGATAATATTAGCGTCGAAAACTTTAAAATCCGGTTTTATACAAACATGACAGTTCGAGAATACAATTAGGCCTACCCACGCAGTGCAAAACAAATTGACACAACATTAGATAATGTTACTCTTTAATCTTTATGTATATCGGCATTTGTGTGTGCATCGTCAAATTGGCGGCAATCGTTACTGTGTCCTCGATTCCCAAATCTCAATCATCCCCGGCTTATTACAGACCAAATTATTTAACAACCTTGCCACTTCTAGCTACCATACGTCAAACGATCTCGGTTTTATGGTTTTCCATGCTTGCAAACCATATGCAACTTGATTGTAAAGATGATAAAAGACAGCATCACATATAGTTTCCCTTTTACAAGAACAGGTACTTCCATTTTTAATGCACGTAATTAAGTGAAGTTAGCAATTTGCAAAGAATATCATACTTGTAAAATAATTAAAAATGATATAATACAGAGTAATTACAATAAATAAGAGCTTGCTTGTCAAAATGTTCCAAATAAACAAAATAGACAATAAATCAAAATTTGCATCTTTCGATCATTCGGCCTCGAAATGACAGTAAATCGGCAAAAAAAACATAGTTTGCACCAATCCCGTGTAATACTTACATTTCTTGGGTAAAAAAATCAATTGACAACACAACACCAATGCCGGATTCCAGCAACGCCTGACTCGTGGCCCTCTAGAGTCCATTAGCCTATCGTCGGCGGAACGACAAAAGGCGGCCAACACAATGGCAACAATGAGCCAGCAGAATGCGCTTCGTTGTCTGGCTCCACTCGGCCGCCGCAGTGTGGCAGCATGTGATCCGGTCTATGTCAAGGCGAATGCTTCAAGTCGCAACACTAGTGCAGAGATTCAGAGATTCTCGGTAACTTATCACAATGTACAACACCTCGCTGAAGCGCGGGTTGGGTGAATACTCAAAATATGAGCCGGTCACCAATAAGTATAGGAAAATGAATGGTTCATTTAAATTATAAATCACCATATTGGGATGAATTTCAGACCATCAAACAAAAAGTTGAAACGTCTGATTATTTCAAAGCTGTCTATCTTCATTCGGTGCTGTCCCGAATTGACCATTTCCGGTTATTTCAAAGCATTGGACTTCTGCTTTGGACTAAGGCTTTTGATTATCTAAAAGCGTTCGACAGTTCCAAAGCATTTCGAAATTGAAAGGTTTGTCTACAGTGCACATATGAAATACAACAGCTCACTGGCTGCAGCGGTTTTACAATTTCAGTAATATTTTCTTTATGTGATTGACACGTTCAATGCTTTCAATAATGAGTAAACGTTTGGCAATGTCAGACGGAAAATCGAGATTAAAATAATTCAATCGGAAAGGAGAAATGAATTGATTTAAAGTTGAAATGAAAGCAATGCGAACAAATTTCCTTAAAACATGTTAGATAATCGAACACTCTAACCTCCCAAATCGAATTACGCATTATTCTATTCCTCTTTATTTACTCATTCAACGCAGAATACGTTGAAATTCAATTTATCTATTTTCCCGTTTATAGTGGGCCCAAGAAACAGTCATCCAAAGATTCAAAGGGCGAAAAACAAGCTTATCGAACAGTGATTCAGCAACAATTAAGCCGCATAAACTCAGTGCATTATTTCCACACGTATATACCAGATACTCATAATAATGGAATTGATAGAGAAGGCGCGTGCTACAAGGTTTCTTTCTTCCGTAGGTGAGCAAAAAATCACAAACTGTACATCCATAAAACCGACCCAAAAAATACTTTGTACCGTATTAAAGCGCGGCTTGCTATCGAAAACGCGTGAAATGAGCTCCGATTTGGGTCAAATCGACGAATAAGGCATCATCGGTGCATCAGAACGGGGTGCAAATTGTCGTGCAAGATTCATTTGCTGGTATACACAGGGTGTGCATTTACAATTGGGTGTCCAAAGCAAATGAACATCACAAATTCTTCACACCTTTATAAGCTGATCAATCGAGCCAAATGTTTCGTGGAAAGAAAGAAACCGCCGATTAAAGAGATTTGCAATCAAGTGCCGACAATTTGCACCCAATCGAGAAAATGTTATACGAACGATCAAAAATCTGTGTTCATTTCAGATTAAGAAAAATAAACAAGAATAAGGACACGACGATGCCGGAACTCAAAGAAAGTCGTGCCACCACAAGACATGTGGTGGAATTCAACCAAAAAAGTTACTTTCAACGGTAAAAAGTAAGTTTGTTCTCGAAAAAATAATTTCGATGCCGGCAAGTGAGGCACCATTAAACAGACAGACCATGTAACTATTACTCGGTATTTATATACAATATTATGCTAATTGAAGGGATTGGTGGGATGGGTTGACACTTCAATTTTACTGACAGACATTGAAGCTGGCCTAAATATTATTAATATGGAATATGGTCTTCTTCTACTCGTATTAATAAAAATTATAATGACTATAATGGAGAATTTCATAAACATAGACGAAATTTTGAGCACCACCATCTCTATTCGATAGACCATTAAACGAATAAACTGATGCAGACAGTATAGTGCTTAGGTATACTCGCAAGTTACCAAAATCGATGTAGATGATTGACAGATAAAAGTAACTGATAGATAGAAGTGCGTTTTTTATTTCCCATCACTGTAGTCTCCCCACTACAGGCGTTTCTGTACCACTCTGGGTGCTTAGGCACAATTTCGTTGTGACTCGGGAAAAACACATTGGCACTCCCTCACCCGGAAAATCAAAAATATGTAACACTTTTGAAATAAAAGAGCAAACAGTTGAACAATTGGAAACTTGGAAGTTAAGGAATTGGTCGCCCTTGGGCACACCAGAACGGACGAGACTAGCTTTTCGTTGAAACACCGCTCAATCAAGTTACTCGCCCGGCCGCCATTGAATGAGTGAGCACAACACTGGGATACACCAGCAAGCTCAACGGGTTCCGGAAAGTTTCATTGTGAAATGGCATCCGTATTAAAACCGCACAAGTACAATACTTTTTGTCGTCAATCAACTGTAGTCAACCGCACTACAGGCGTTACGTCCCTCCCTCGTGGTGCTTAGACACTATGCGAGGGACACGACCAGTACCCCGGGATCGAAATTTTCGAGAGCCCACGCCGGGAATCGAACCCGGGACCGCCGAGCCACAGTCAGTCGCAATACCGACTGGGCTACGACGAGTCTTACATTTTAAATTATAATTTGCTAAAAAATTTTACAACAAATGCAGAAATTCAGCAACAACAAACTAATTATACCCTTGCAGCAATACAGCAAACTAATCCATTTCGAATATAGTAATTATAAGACTAGAAAAAGGCTCGAGGAAATAATTTTACAGATACTCCAAAATACATGAATCATCAACGGATAAAAGCTACTCACAAATTCATATTTTAAGCGTAACTCGAAAAATGTGTTAATAATACATATTTGCATTCAGTGAAATTAGTTTTCAATGCTGCCTGCCCACCCTGAATTATACATCGCATTTTCTTTTTCATAAGCGAACTAAACATTTTCTTTTTCATAATCGAACTTTCTCTTATTTGAGAGGGATTATTTTCTCGCTAATAGCCTTGGCAATTTTCTTGATGTAGAAAATTACAGTTCATCATCATCATCAAGCAACTTCCGACAACCATTTTTTCTCCTTTAAATGCAACCCCCACGTTAATTTATTTTTTATTTTTTGCTCAATCGTATATCGTTTGGTTTAACTCTGGCAATTTAGAGCTTCTATTCTACCCCATGGGAATGGACGATTCTTGATACCTATAATGTGATACACAATCTGGTACCAATAATCAATTTGCTAATCAGGCGTTAGATTTTATTTTGAAAAATACAGATTGAAACATATGACTGATTTGCTCTTACTTCTTGCTCGTTTGATTAGTTTAGTGTGAAGGAATAAAGAATCCGCATGTGTTGTGCAAGAAAGTTTTAATGATGGATGCGCAAGAAAAACATTTCTGAAGCGACGAGTGGTTTACGGCAGCCGCATGGGATTACTGTCACGAAAACATGACAAATGTCAAAGGCCACGCGACATGCGCTCTATCGCATATGAGGATTTGACGAATATCGCAATGCACACTTTCAAGACGTCCATATCTGGTGTTTTTATTAGCACACCTAACTAATGTCGGAGCGACAAGGTGAAAAACTTGACTGCATAATTGATAATGTAGAATGTCCGCATAGAAAACAACGAAATTTTGTTTTGTAACTTGACCAGCGATGTCAGATGTTGGCAAGCAAGCAGACGAACGACGAATAAAGTACATCCCAGCTAGCATGTGTCAAGTGAGCACCATGCCAAGCAGTATTCATCCGCATATGCAAATTCCTGTTTCGTCACGACCACACATCACGGCTTGCTCATTACTAGCAACCGTTAACCCAACTTGCCAGTTTGAATTCTTCCGTTATCATGCATTAAAAAAAACTTACATACACAGTTGAACATGCTCGGTGTATACAGAATACAAGTACTTAAAAATACTTTCACATGTACTAGGCAAGTGCCGGAAGATTAAATATGAAAAACAAACAAAACATAATAACAAACAGGAATGGCCTTAATCGAAACCAGTATTTAAGGAGAAAAAAATAAAAGGTACAAATAGGATGGTTCACTTAATCGCACTAGACATATTTCGTGATGCGCGCAGCTTTCTGTCTTTCAAAACGGCGATCAACAGAGTCAGATTCTGAAATTTTGCGCAGAAGTTTGTCAGTTACCTAGCATCCAGTTTTTATTAGGGAATTCCTTAAGAAATTGTTTTTCATTCAACGGTTTGTTTTTACATATCTTATCAATTGAAGTGGTTCGCAGTTTGTTTATCCTTTATTGAATAACGACTCTGTTCGTCTTTTTTCGTCCGGCGCTGTCCCGGGCACAACAATCTTTTTATTATATTATATATAATTCCATTTGACAATTTTAAATTTGAATCGACTTTCCTCTTTAACAACCTCCTTGTAGACATGGACATAATACATAATATAGTCGTGGAGTGCGCCAGTATAAAATGCAATTAAGGAACTTTTACAGGAATGACTATTGTATTAGGGAAACCAGTTTGATCGATGAGTTTTGAAAATACTAGAAACAGTAAACCGGATTCTAGCAACAACAACACAGTGAAATCCTAATCAATCGTATGACCCTCCTTGCCTCCTATTTTTTTGGGAGGCGCTAGATGGACATCAAATGCGCACCCACGATACGGTGGCATATAGCGAACGAACGCGGCACTCACATCTTCTGCCAGATGATTTAAGATAAAAAGAATTAGGATTTACCATTGTTTCAGGAGCCGGCACATGACCAAGCGTTTTGGCAAAAACGTATCCACGAGCAGGCTCCAAAAAAATACAATGGAGGCACCCAAGTCGAGAGCTTGCAAAACCACGCAATACAAAGTCTACAAAGAATGTGAATGAGATTCGCCGCACTAAGTGCACCTAGCGGAGACAATTGCAACTCGCCGTCACCGGCCAAATGACGAAATGCACGCCAAAAAGTATACATTCAATTAACACAGAATTTAATTTGTCCCAACTGCTTGAAGTTATTCAAGGCGATGTTTTAAGCTCGAATTTTATATCTGAGTACAATATTCGCGCTCAGACGTACTAAGTGACTTCGCAAACTATCCTAGCCAATGAAGAGAAGGCGGGGATGAAGTATTATTGGCTCCACAATGGCAGAGCCACGCTTTGTATTGCACTCGACAAATAAAATGTGTGTCAATAGTAACCGTGTATGTGAAGAACTATTTTTTATAAATGGAGATTCCATTTTTTCATTCTTCCTTCCTTTGCTGTTACTCACGTATCCGATATTCTATGTGCCGGGGAGAACTAAGCAATTTCATGTTCAAGTATACGGGGTCTAGTGTAACCGAGCAAAATGCCATCTGATTGGCGTTGCCAATGGACCGAGCACACATCTTACAGCGACACTGTTGTGCAACCGTGACGCCTGAATAGAATGGAAACGGGTAACACACTTATTTCTGATCGGCGATGATTTGCTTAAATTACAGAGGGCACCACGCGTACCATGTTTGTTTAACCTGCAGTTCTGAATTCCGGTTTGACGTTTACAACTCAGTAATTTAACTTCCGAGTTTGTTCAAAGAACAATATTATTGATATTGTGGCCTGACACATTGAAAATATTATTGGGCATAATTAAACTTGTCAAAAACAAAAAATGATCGCAGTTATTCTCGAAAAGAATTATTAGAATAGAAACAGCAGCTAATTTTACCAATCAGCAATTACATTTAGGTTAAATTAACAATTAACAATTTTGTTAGCAATTTTCCAATAAATTAAAAAATTAGAAAATTAATTCGATAAACTTTAGAAAGTAGCAGATTTAAGATTAACTGATACTTTTGCTTTATGTGCATGAAATGTTTAATTGCATTTTCAAATAACCCATAACATTATTAAATACGTTGCATTAGAATTCATTCAACACTCCATATAGGCAAATCAAGAAGCAAAACTAGTTCGGTCAATGTACCAAATTATCTTGCATGGAAGAGATACACCTACTAGATACCGTCAAAATCAATTATTTCTGATGTCTGCCTATCCCTCGTTGCATCATTAGTATGCTACCCAATTTTACAAGTAACAAATAATTAAGAATACGGTATGGAAGATTATTTATGACGATGAGACGACCCGATATGACCACTTTGTAGCTAAGAATTCTTTTTACAAAGATGGACGAACGTCACATGCCATTACAGCGCCTCAATGAGATCCATCTTCTTATAATCATCTTGATATTCGTCGGTAAATCTCATAAAAACAGTACTCACACACTGCCCCTCCAGAAGAGGAGATGCTACCGTTCGCTTGATTGCTTTCGTGAATATTGAATATGGTTCACGTCCATGCACTAAATAACTAAGAAAAAACAGCCCTGTGATGAGATGATGATGACTGACGAAGAGTGGCGACCGAAAGCTTCGCAATCAGGCTCAGTTTTGCAAGTAAAATTCGAGCCACAAAACACAAAATAAAATATTAAGACTGATCACCAAAACATAGCAACGTTTGTCACACACACTTAAATAAGTAAATCAATGGGTTTGGCGAAACAAAGCTCTGAAAAGGAGAAACAAAATTGGTATACAAGTATTTCGCGACAATTGTCCGAACATCTTCAGACGATTAAAAAATTTGAAATCATTGATCTGAAATTGTCCTACGGTTGACCATTCTAACCTTCTAACCTTGTTACTCATTCTAACCTTGTTGACCTGCCCGTAAAATTGTTACAGAGTACAATATTTCAACAATAACCTGTTCAGACTGTAAAGACTCCGAAGAAGGTTCCGCAGCGGAAAGAGAAACCGGATCGTAACAAGCTTGACAAATAATTTCGGACGCCGCAAAAATATGGCGTGAATAAATAATGTCAATCATTGTCAGAATTGCAATTATCATTGTTAGCGGCTTTGTACAACCATATTTTTGCGGCGTCCGAAATGATTTGCCAAGATTGTAACGCTAGTGAAATATGGTATTGGCGAAATTGCAGTTGGCGCCTTCTTACGAAACGGTACAGCAATTTCGTTTTCCACTTCACTTCCCGTGATTGTGAAATCGTGATCACACGAGACGGGTCAGAACAGAAAAAGATGATGCGTGCTAACTGTTATAAGAGTCCCAAGACGTCTGGCGTGAACGTGGGATCCTTGCGATTATTTCAGGGGAAACAGTGGCCAAAAAAACCACTGGTTTAAATTACAAACCATCCCTGTAAAATCGTAAAATCTAAATAAAATGCTACACTAAATTGAATCGGGAACTTTTGACGCTCGGGTATCCGATAAACTGTTTTCCAAGCCTTTTAGAACCATTTGACAATTAGTTTTTAAAAAAAGATATAGACCGTAAATTATTATGTATTTCACAACGCCATTTAGCGACAGTAACGAAATATGTAAACTCATTTCTTGGTGTTCTACTCAAGGCCTGCATTGTCCAACGGGCACGTACATGTGCATCGTTCTCATGCGGATTATTATCGGCTAATTGCCATATATCTCACTGGAAGAGGCTGAAGAGCAGGCCACGCAGAAAACGATTCAGCGCCGAAAGGAATCGGTAAAAGAAAAAAATCCCATCGCAGATCAATAACCCGAGAAATATGTTTCTTTTCGCTAGTCTCATCACATTTCACGTTTACGCGACCGAAATAATTGTGAGCTGGGGTGGACTGCGTGATCGGAGACAACCTCAGCCGGCCACCACGTATCAAACGATTGGGCGCGTCACTGAAGCACAAACTAGCCAGTGGTCAACTTGAGAGGTTCACGACTATTCCTACAGGTAGTCGTAAAAACAATTATGGGCTAGCGAACGTGAGCGAGTATGCCTCCAAAATTATACCATTTTTTGGCTGGAAGCAAAATATATATTTATACAATGTAACGCCAATATGCAAACAAACTAGAGATTTAGTAATATGGGTCCTGTCAAAAAAAATCTAATACCTGGGACGGAGTGATCGAACGAGCGACGACATACGTCAAGAATCTTAAAATGATCACAGAACCTTTTTTAAGCGGCGTTAAAATAAATTATTTTAACTTCAGTTAAAGAATCTATTCATCAATCACGAACATATTACTAGGAACAATATTCTGTACTTTCTTAATTGCTTACGATGTTCAAATCATGTCAGTCATTTCCTGTAGGAAATAACAACCTTTCAGTGAAATCACACGTTCGAACGACTTAAAAATTGTACTGCAAAATTAAGGTGTCGTTACTTTTTTTTAACTACCTCAGCAAAATCACCTAGGAGAACACCAATAAATTCAAATTTTAACTTCTTTGCAGGCTTCATCCCTGGTACACTCAACGGACGAGCCACATCACCAGACTTAGGTTATTTTTCGCTCACGAACAGACGCGTAGAGGTGGCTTATTGGTGCCTTCGCAACCTGTCTACACAAAACTAAAATCAGTGGTCAGCGGTGCGGCCATCAAACCGAACGCCGTTTTAAACGGACGTGACCAAGACTGCCCACCACACAAAACACTCCAGTGACTTTTAACCGCTGGAGATTAGAGCGTTGGGCCATCTTAAAAGTTAGTAAATGGGGTGCGTCCGACTTTTCAGTTGTACCGCCAGACTCAAGACAGATACACATATGCCTGAAATGGCTGACTGATATTAGAAATTTCAACTTGTCACATACAGGAATTTTGTTATATGTATCACAATTTAAATAAAATGCATTCATTCTGTCAAAACAAGTCATTTGATAGTAACTCAAAGGAGACTCTTTCGCCAAGTATGAACGAGATTGATCAAGGTATAACCACTCAAAGTCGATATAATTTCAAATCAAGATGATAAACTACCGAAGATTTGAAATATAGAAGATGTAGAAACCATGACCATAGAGGAATACGAAACTCCTCATTAACTTAACGGTCTTCGAGACGCACGATGGGGGAAAAAGCAAAATGCAGCAAAAAACAAAAGAAAAACGGCGCTCATGTTTCAAGTGAAGAAAGCAGGAAAACGTCGGCCACACGAATACCGTGTTCAGATCTCTCACCTTCTTTGTGCACACACGCAAATAGGGTGTAAGGGCAATAATACGCAGCGACTCGGACTTTCCCACGAGCTGTTCAAGAAAAAATAGGGGGCGCGACAGACGTAAGACTATCGCATCTCTCACTCTCACCAACCCCACATCTTCACTAAGGGACCGGATTCATAAGTTTGCAATGCGTCAATTAAATTTTTTGCCTGTTTAAATTTTTAACTTCATACAAATGTCACCGCTTTCTTATTTGAAATTTCGATCTTCATCAATAAAAAAGAAGCAACCAAATCAAAAAGAGTTATTTCGAAAAATTGTTAACTTTCCAAGGTGTTTTCTCTCAAATGAATTTGTTTTTCAAACCCCCAATGATGAGATGAAAATGACACTAAAGGCAAATAAAAAATTACACAGCCATTCAAAATGGAAATTTACTATAATAGGGATAAGTCTCGATTAAAAACCAAAACTCGTGAATATCTGCGTCTAGACAATAGTTATATATATTATAAATCAATTTTCACATAGCAAAACTTTAAAACCCGGTCCTAACTCATCACCTTTCTCTGGCAACTATTGGTCTGTCTGCTCAAACACGAAAACATCGAAATTCTGATGGAGATTTTTTGCTATTCTTCAGAACTCTAGCCAACAAAGACATATACGGTTGATTGACGTGCAGACTTCACAGAATGCCACGAAGGCCTTTGACCGCGCGTACGCTCTCAAGAAACGAATAGAGCGGCTGTTTGCGAAAGAGGTTATCTCTTATCCGGGAGGAAATCGACTGCAGATATACGCTTATTACACGCAATTACAACTACTGCCCACTGTTTAATTTTGTCGATGAAGATCTCGTTGAATGTACGAAATGTTTCCACCGCACCGAAATCGTGAAAGATCACCGAAAATCAGTTTTACTAGCATGCTAAGTACATGATGAGAGGTCATAATTACCTAAGCAAGGGGTACACTATCCACTGAGCGGAATTTGCTAAAGAGACAGTCTACAGAAAAAACAATCATCTCCGAATCGGAAATACTGCAAATGGGAATTCCAACTGTAGCACTAAAATAAAATATTCATAATAAATTCATAAT
>JAQGBY010002731.1:0-21740 GCA_034698785.1 Mycogona germanica | reverse complement strand
ACATAAAGCTCCCCCCGACTGAACTTCGTGTAAG
Organism: Mycogona germanica; assembly: GCA_034698785.1. Taxonomy (NCBI): domain Eukaryota; kingdom Metazoa; phylum Arthropoda; class Diplopoda; order Chordeumatida; family Chordeumatidae; genus Mycogona; species Mycogona germanica. Next base: position 21,706 of record JAQGBY010002731.1, on the reverse strand, counting down.
GCACCTGAGCATTCCAATTTAACGACTATCCGGCTGACTTGACGCGAGGCGTCAATACGTCAAAAATATTCTATGTTGATTGTATTCCGCAAAGATGTGGTGCTCGTGATTTCTTGATCAAGGTAGCATTTCTCGAAAGAGAACGTCTCTTATTTCTAAAATTGAGTTCTATAAAAATGAATCTTTCAATTATTAGCATAAATCTCCAAGAGCACAAGGTGAACATAATCGAAGGAATCGTCAGTCACATTGGTATCGGTTCGTGAAATGCAATCTATTTTTTCCCCAATCAACTGTAGTCAACCGTACTACAGGCGTTCTGTACTCTTTCCTCATGGAGCTTAGACACTATACGAGCTAATAAGGCCAAACAACTAAAGCATTTAAAAAAATGGGCCACCAATAATATTGCTTTAATAGCACCGCCTCACGGACCACCAATGACGAGCCGACACTGAAAGCATCGAGTGACGTAACGATTGATAGAACCACGATGCGATACCGATCAACAGCAGCCCAACCGGGCGCATGAGCACATACAGCCATTACCACGAGCGATTATGATTATTGTTATTGAAGTCAGAGAGAGAGAGAGAGAGAGAGAGAGAGAGAGAGAGGAAGACCGAGAGCGAGAAGAAAAAATGATAAAACAAATAAGACGTGTGCGCCAGCGCACGCATGGGAATAACAAACTCTACGGGACACCATTTTATGAAGACCCCGTACAGCGAGAACACTGGGCGACTCGTCACGTGCTCAACAAGACGAAGGAATCGTGTTACTCGCCAGAGGACGCCACTCATAAAACACACACCGCAATGCCTAAGCATGGGAAAGGACAACACAAATGAGAAAAAACCAGCCAAAGAACTGAAATGTTAGAAGTTACTATGCATGCCAATAGGATGTGTACAACGTTTAGTTGCAGGTAGGAAATTTACCGAAGTATTGATAATACTTATAATTCTAATGTCATTGATAACTAACTCACTGCAAGACATAAAAAAATATATAAAAGCATACAAATTCAAAAAAACATTTTAAGAATTGAAGTAAAGATATTTAGCAGAGGTACATTCGGCGTCTCTCGATTTAAAGCCGTCATGTCACCTACATCCATATATGTACTGTACAAGTACAAGTAACTAAATACACTATAACTATTTTTTGGTTTCAGGTTCCCAAGTGTAAGGCCTGTTCACATACAGTGTGACTGCACGCGAACATCGTAGTGACTGTCGCCGAATAGTGAATTTACTCTGTAACGAATATTGTGTGTGTAACATTTTGAAAATAGAGAAAACAAACTTTCGTGGAAAAAATATAGCTGGCATTTTAGGAATATAAAAATATTTTGATTTGGACTGAAACGTTGTTTAATTGCAGCGTCAGTCACGTGCGTTCAAATGGCTGGACCGAAGCGACCTACTACTAGAAATTCAATAAAAATACACGTAGAAGATAGACGATTGAACAACATGCGCAGACAACGTGTACTCAAATATTCAAGTGTCGGACCTTTATACGGAAGGAGAACTCGCTCTCGAAAGAGAACGCGCGCCAATGAAAAATACGAGCACACAAAAAAAAGAGACAAAAAAAGCTAAGTTTTTCGAACGTTGTCTACGGGGAATGGGGGGAGGAGGGGGTGAAGATGAAAACCAGCGCCGTCTAAACAACGAATCTGCACTCGAGACAAAGTACTCGAGTTACAATGAGGGGGAAATGCAACAACATTTTTCTTTCGAACTTAATATATGCGCCGGAGAAAAGAAAATAAAAAATGAAAGCACTCGAACCGACTATTGTTGCAACGGGCACAGTGCGTCATCACTAGGTGGCGCACATTTCATTTTTCGGAAGGTGACTGCCATCGAAATGAAAGGTCTAGTAACAGCGTCTGTCCATAAAATAGACGTCTGCAAAACGCTCGGGGAATTTGCACGGCCACTGATGACGTTGCGACTTGAGGAGTCCACCGACAGCGTCGGTTACGCCACTAGGAGCGCCACAAGGGGACCGCAATGTCTCTGGTACGCCACTGATGAATTCTTACGTTTTCGTGGTTTCGCATTATGATTCCGGCAAAACCGGTACTCTGGATAGTGGCCTATAAAAAAATCGATGGCATCATGCACACATAGAAGATGTTCGGACTTCTAGCAGGTCTCGAGTCACGTTGTTATCTTGTCGAGTGCATAAGCCGTGATCTAGGAGAACAGTCGGCGCGAAAATCCAGCGACACGCCATTTGCAAATACAATATTTTCTTTTCGCCACCGAAAATCGGGATCGGCCCAATACTCACTGCCGATTCCGAATCCAGAAAAGCGACAATAATTCAGCCGGGTTGTCACGTATATCGGGGACGGTCGTTGCGGATCAATCGGTGCTGTCCTCAATATCATCCTGAGACCCCCCCCCCAAGTATAGAAACGCATGTACTCGAAAATGGAACTCCACTCCCACGCCTTTGGAAACGAAGAATTACGTCTACCACCAGTGACACGTGAGCGTCTCTGGTGGTAGTGCTCCGATATTCTCTAATCGTCACTTGCGATGTGATACAGAGTCAATATTGGTGTGTGAAACGTTGGAAGATCGTAGAAGGGAGATCAGTTTAAAGTTGCTGGGCAGAATTCTGAAGGGGATTGTAATGTTGATATCGGGGACATGATGTGCCCAGCTCCTAACAAAAGTAGAAGAGGCCACACACTAAAATGGTGAACGAGCTTTAATGTAATCTCTTAACTCCTATTTCCCAAGAGTGGGTATATACAGTGGAATGTCCAGACAGAGCCTCAAATACAGATCCTTTTAAAATAAATCTCCAACTGGTCTTTTGACCCCCGCCAAAGGTGCCTCTCTTGGGGGCTGCTTGCTGGTAAAATTCGTAATTTGTAACACTCGCTGCAGTTTAAAGCGACGTGAACGTACGTTGAAATGACTCCTTTTAATGCCCGACAACACTGAGCTGAAGTAGTAAAAAAATTATCCAGGTTCGAATCTTTTTGAAATCTTTGATCAAATTTCAAAATAAAACAATTATCAGTTTAGTATTTGGCCTCAGGAGGATAGACATATGCGTAGGCGGTGTGATGGAGATGCGTCGATGTACAGCATAGCATATAATGCATGTGGGCTGGTGGGTGCTGATCTTTGAAACGACGGAATAATCGCGAGTCAACTGGGTCACGTACGTCTGTGGTGGATGACAATGGATTGGGATTGAACCGTGTCGATTTGGAAGAGATAGGTATTTTCTCCACGCACACCTCTATATACACTTACATACTCGTAGCTGTATATATACACTCACGACAGCCCGTGAATAATACGCAAATGCGATATCAGAGACCTCAGCCGGCAAAAAGATGCGACATCGTTGACATCGCTATCTGCTGATCTGCCAAACAAACATTAGCAACAAACATCGCTAAAAAGTTTAATAAATAAAGGCGCATTTAAAAAGCGACCGTAAATTTGATTTCCAATATTTTAGTCGCAAAACTCAATTCAGTAAAATAAATTCAAACCAATTGCAAAATGAAAAGTTGGATCATTTCATCCTATTTTCTGTTCTTTCGTTTGTCTAACACACTAGTTAAAAATGTCGAATAGCGAACTTCGAATATCAATTCCACGAGACAACATCGTGGCCATGCTTTAAAGAGTAAATAAAGAGGTCTTGATAAAATAAACAGTCGTTCCACGTTTCGAAACATTATAAAATGTCAGCAAATTCGTCTGTAACATCGCAATCTCTTCCTTCCAAGCGTGGTCCTACGTGGAATGGAAATGCTGGACTCTGATGGAGTGACGGACCACGGTCGGTACCTAACAAACTGAACAGCGCTGGAGGGAAAAACTAGAGAAAATACAAAAGTGGGGTGAGGCGTCTGACTTGTTGCACAACAGTATCCATACGCGGGCAGGGAATTGCGAGTGCTTGCCAGTAGCGATCTACCTCATTGGCACGCTTTACATCGCGTCCACTTTCTCATAAGCTCAGCTCACTATCCGATACGAACACGCGCACGGCCCACCCCCGTCCTCCTCCTCCATGGCGCATGGCGACTCGTTTGGCCACCAGATCCGCACGGTGGGCTTTCGGGGATTACATTTTGGATACTCAAGTCATAGATTTTTCAAGCGCTTACCACATTGCCAAAACAGTACATTAGCAGGACGAAAAAACATTGACAAATGTACAAACTACAGAGAGAGGTAAATGCAAAAACTACCTTTATATTGAAAATCCACTATAGTAGATATGAAGCCGATGGTAATAATAACAAGAAATATGACATCAGACCATCAACAAGATCGTCCATTCAGATCTTCAGGAAAAATAAGGAGTTGTAGATTTGCGAAACACAAAGACAAACGAATGACCTCACCTAACGCCTCGTGGCGGCTTACGAAAGCGCTATTGCCGGCCGGAATTTGGTAACTAATTAATTTTATTTATTCTAATTTCTTGGATTATGATGACCATTCGCAAATCTATTAATTTCTTAATTTTTCCTGAAGGTCAGAAGTAAACGTTGTTTAACGACGATCTTGTTGCCGACTCTCGATTGCAGTCCAATTGTCCTATATTTGTTTTACCTTTATATTGCGTTAATAAAAATCGGTAATTAAATAAAACTATTTAAGCATAAGTGATTAAGCATGTCGTGTGTGGTTATTTTAAGGCGCTGCATGTTGTAGCCATCACTCGATTTATTCTGTATGCCTTTAAATATCCTAAAAATCAGCTTAGCTGTACAGTCGTATTCGTTTATTACAAATTCAAAAACTTTTATATTTCCAAAATGTGTTCAGTTTACATCATTTTTTTTCTCTCTTTTCATTCTATACTTCAATATAATTTTTCGACTACAGTCGGAGTTATCTGAGAATGTAAACGGATGAAAAATGTTGAAACCCGAAACTCGATACCAGCGTCTCTTAGAATACCCTATCCCACGATATGGCTTGGCCGGTATCCCTAAGCCCCGGCCAATCCCTGAGGACATTCCATACAACCTCCCCCTCCCCCTCTGCATTACAATCCTCGAACGATGCCAGCAAGTCCATCGACTTCGCCGAAACCGTCGCAACTGCCCGAGAGAATCAACGTGTGCATATGCATCTGGTGTATCTGTTGCCGACAAAGCCCGCCAGCGATCTGTTCCAGTGCACTCGATAAATAGACGTCACATTTAATATTTAAGAAACGAAAAATTATATTTTTGCTCCAACGACAGCAGACCTTCCATCTCTGCGAATATACCTATTAGGTTCAATCAGTTCAAGACCTAGGCACGGTGTCCACTGTTATTACAATTACAATATGTACCCGCAAGCATCCCCCAAAGGGGGGGGGCTATGGAGGGAGTCGAGAGACCAGTTAGGAGCAAAGATGGAATGTCCTATTTTAACAGGCTCTGGATTTGAGACGCTATCAGGCCGTTCCACTGTCTACACACTCTAGGGAAGTAGGACTTAAAGACCATTCTAGTGTGATCCTTCTCCTGCACCTGATAGGAGCTGGACACATTATGTGTCAACATTGCATTCTTCCCTTCAGAATTCTGACCAGCAACCTTAAACTGATCTCTTTTCTCAGATCTTCCAAATGACTCCCATCCCAACATTGACAACATGCCTGTGACACTGTCGGTTCGACCAAAATGACAGCTAACAAAACTGACAGCTAGCTCTACGCTGGACCATTTCAATTTCCCCAATAAGCCCCACATGGCGAGGATCCCAAATTGAACTACAGTATTCAAGCAAGGATCTGACCAAGGAAAAGTAGGCCACTGACTTAAATAACTTGGGCATCCCTCTAACACATTCTGAACAAATCTAAGCCTAGCAGTTGTTGTGCAAGTCATCTTTTGTATTTGAGATTTCCAAGATAATTGCGGGGTCATAAGAAGATCCAGATACTTGTACTGCTGAACAGCCTTAATCGGCATCCCAAAAAGACGCACAAAAATAAAAGACAGCGGTGATCTGTAATTGCGACCAGGAATTACTTAACTTTTATAAAAAGCCAACAATTTTACCGTTCAAGCGTAGACAGTGATAAACGTTTTCGGGGTACAAGTGGGATACAAATCTTTACTTGTAGTAGAGTAATTTTATTGCGTGACGTTCGTTTGCAATTTTGAGATGTTAGAAGATTAAACCAAATATCATATTGAAATCACATTTGATTAATACCCGCCATCCAAACAATAGCAAAATAATAATGAAATGTGCAGCTCTGGACGAAAACAAAAACCAGTGACTGCGTTAGTAATTTTTGGAGCTCGCAGAATTAAACTAAGAGAATTCTTTTTTTCACTTATAACTTTTATTCGTTTTAATTGAATCTTGCGAATTCGTCACTGGTATTTGTTCTCGTCCAGAGCCGCACATTTCATTATTAGAATAACATTGTTGTTGGCCCATAGTAGAATGAAAAAGAAGAGTTCAATGCACTTTTCGAACGTCGCTCGCCTCGAAAATTTTGTGTACATCACACAGCACAAGAGAGGAATGGGGAAAAGGGGATAGAGAGAGAGTGAGTGAAAGAGTAGTGTGTATGTGTTGGTGGGTAGGAGGCGGCGAGTGAGGTGGCATTATCTGCATCCATATAGCTTTGGTGGTGGCCAGAAATTCCGTCGGTAAACACGTCAATCGGGCAGCCATGCGGAAGGCCAATTTTCAATCGCCAGAGATGCAAAACCTCAGAAGCCGCATTGTCCGCGATTCTCGAGACGTCTTCTTTTCTCCTCGTCGCGCCGCGTCATGTCACCACTCCCACCCCTTCACCCAACCCAACACAAACCCTACTCTCTCCTGTCCGCAAATCCCGGTCTCACCCCGCAATCCAACCGCGAGCCCCGACCCCAACCACCAACCATCCCCAAAAGCGTACCAGTAAACGAAAATAGGCGTCTCGAGCTCAGCAACAAAGTAGTTATGAAGGAAAATAGGAATATTTACATGTAAACCATATCGCACACAAAAAATGTGTTGACGTTCATTATTATAAGGGCAGGAACGTGATCGCGCTCTCAAGAGGTATTTTCGCATCAAAGCTACGTGCTTTTTAGAACGGATAGCAAAATACAAGGCACCACAAAATCACTTCAAATGATTAACTAATTCGGGAAAATAAAATTTAATGAGATCTAACGAAACTAAAATCAATTTATAATTTAGCGAATAGTCAAACATTCTACGTGAGAGCTTTTTGTAAAGCAAAACTGACATTCCGACAATTAATTCAATAATAAAAATATATCCACCATACGTTTTCGTTTACGAGAAAGAAAATAGCATATTTTTCATAAAATTAATAAAAATACGTAAAACAACAAACTGAATAACATTTAATTTGAAAGGGGAGTTCTGTTTAGCTTAGATGTAGACTCGTCTACACAATACGCCAATGCGCACACTCTGCCCACTAATGGAGAAATGTATGTGGCAGGCAATAAAATGGAAACTATCGATACTGTCATCGCGCATGTACATACACGATCGGAAGTGGAAATGGATCGTTGATAAGTCAGTGCGCGCTCCACGCATGAAGCCAGTCGATAATTTCGACACTATCGCTAATCGCAAAGTCCCGTCAAGTGGTGGGAGGCGGCGAACGACATGAGTGCCACCTCACCCCACGCCCTCTGGCGGCGGCTGTCGTGGGAGGGGGTGCTCAACCAGCTAAGCGATTCCTCCCACAAAAACCACTTTATTTGCGCAGAAACGTGAATTAAGGAGAGACATGCAGTCGAGCACAAATGTGAAATGTCACATGACAACACACCGTATACACGACATGAGTGGGGAGACGGTTTAACTCCTGGATCACGCGTACTGTGTACCAAAATTAATGGTGTGCGTTGCTTTAATCAGTCGCAATTTTTTACTATCTAATTGCGCACAATATAATTTGATAATTATTGTAGACAGGCGATATGGACGCTGCGCATTAACACAAGGTGACGTTGAAATCGTCATTTAGGAATTGTCTTCGTTAGTGGTCTCTAATCCGCCTAATGCACAGCTAGAAGCGCAATGAACACTTAATGGACGATATTAAAAATATATTTGTCCGATCATTGATATACATTGAGAAGCTTGAAATAGGTAGGTTGATATGTTTTCAGACCAAATTGTGTGTGATTACTAGTAGCACAGAAATAAAGAACCGGTCTGAAACTACGCAAGTTTATCTCCAAGCGTAATGGGACGTGTAAGGAATTCTTCAAAAATTAGTGATGGATTTAGGTCTCAGGAAGTTGTACAATAAGCCTACAAGCACATTCATAGTGGCGACGGATGCGCTTGCCAACTTAGGCGTACACTGTATATGCGGCGCCAGAATATCTGTCGAGGGAATGCAGGAAGATTGAGATAGAGGAGTGAGAGCAAGAACGCGCGTCAATACCGACTCAATTTAAAGACGCGCCGAAAACAAACAGTGGTCGTCATATACATATACGACTGGCAAGGGCGATCCGATAAGTACAAAAATCGATGAGAATCGATATATTGGGGGCGCAGATTTCTCGCGGAAACTAACGGTCGTTAATTAAACCATTTCCTGGAGACGTTGATGAAGGGGGTGGTGAAGGGGTGAAACTGGATTCAAGATGGTCTCATTGGTGCATGACGAAAGGCCTCTAATTCGTCGAAGATGGTACAAAAGCCCTCTAGAGAGCGTCGCCCAACTGACGTCGAGCGGATGTACTCGTAAAGGAAAAAGGCCAAACGCCGAAATCTCATTAGGACTAATGAGTCGTCGAAAATAAATTAGAATAATGCGATATAGTGTATAACTTGGACAAATATGTATAAAGTGCCGACGGAGCGTATGGCTCCTTCGAACAGCTCGTAAAGTGGGCGCTCAGGGAAATTGTTCGGCGAATACTATTGTTAACCACACCGCCAGTGTCGCCGGTAGTGAAACGAGAATCTATAACAACCAGTGATCTCCACCCATTACTACATCAAATAGGAATTACGAAAGATGGAATTATTTTCCTCTGCTATTGCAGTTCGTTCTCGTTGGTTTGCTAGACACGAGAGAGACGGGACACCACACACGTCACAGCATACACATGCTTTCGCTACATTTGCGCGAGCTAAATTAATTGAACTATCTATGAAGGCACAAACTGGAAGACAGGTTAAAATAACTAAGGTCTTAATCACTGGCACATTACTTACAAACTGTTATTACTCCCAACAAAGTACACAACGTAAATGATTCAGAAATTTGCTGATTGGACATTACGCCCCTTTAAAAAGAACAATCCTAGAAGTATATATATTGTAAATCTGTATATTTCTCCATAAAATGGGGGTTGTGCCGGACAGGCCGGGGACAGGCCGGACGAAAAAAGACGAACAAGAGTTGGCGATAACTCTTATAATTTCTTTGATTATTTAAAATGAAAAAATTAAACTCATCGTCATCGTCTTAGCTGTAACGGGTCAGTTCCCACGGTTCTCTAGTTTCATTTTTTCGTTTTAAATAATAGTTTACTATTATTATATTATTTAGAGTTATCGCCAACTCTTGTTCGTCATTTTTCGTCCAGCCTGTCTCGAACACAACCCCCATTTTTATTAAAAATAATCTAGCTGTTATTATTTGTATTACTATTATACTGTATATTTCTTTTAATAATGACTACTTGGGCTCATGATCTTAACTTAATCATGACTCATATAGATTACATCACAAGTTTATAATCGGCACCACATAGAACTCGGCCTCGTTCATATATTTCAGAAAGGCTGCTACGAACGTCTTTTAACTGAAGGTTTCAATTGTAAGACGCACTCCTTATGGAAAACACTCGACAATAGCCAGGAGAGTCGGAGGATTTGTTGAGAGCAGCGTCGACACACTCTCTACAGACACCAAATTGAGTGTCCCTAAATCCCAGTCGCATACAACAACCTCCCTTCCCCACATTTCATACACCAAGCACCAGCCCAAAACCGTCACACGAAGCCCTAAAGCTATGCGCACATTGCAACGACTCAGTTCCCTGAAAATCAACGACATTAGTTAAGAAGATCCCTGAAAGCAGGCAAAAATTCCGAAAATTCTTAACTAATGTAGTAAATTGTATACTGGCACATGTATTTGGCACAGTTCTCTCATTAAAGCACATACAATTCAACAAGTGTACAAATGTCAGACTAGAATAACCGGATGCTAAGTAGAGGCGCTGCGATCTTGCAGTACGAAAACTAGTGTCATCCCATGTGGCAAGACTGATAAACGATATTTTCGAAGGGCGGTTCTGAGCAACATGTCGCCAAAGACTGCCCGAAATTTACCGTACTATTTTTTCTAGACGTCTATCCCCGGGGTAGCTGCGTCTCTTCATATTAATTCGACTGCAGCACGCACTACAAGAGATCCTGTAGTGAATAGCACTACTGAAAAGTGTGCACCCCTCTCGGTGCTTCACCAGATTTTACGTGCTCTGGGATCGAATAAAGGTAACCCAGCGCCGTGAAACGAACTTAGGGATCGTCGTCGCACCACAAGTTCATCTCCATCGAATGGACAACGACGAGTCGCATGAGGATATAGACTCTACACAGTGCATCGAGACCTTCAATTTCGAGGATATAATTAAACACGCAGTTCATCTTAAGTAGTGTGGCAGCTCGCAATCTGCGCTCGGCCAAAAACCAGGCGATGCGACGCACACAGACGCACTTATCCGACACTCGGATCTGCATCAAACGCGCAAATTTAATTTCCGGTGTTTCGCTGCTTGGCTCGAGCGCAAGCATCTGCCGAGCGAACTTGGAACGGGTGCAAACTTTTCAAAGAGTGATCATCAAAGATTTACAAACATTTCTCTTCGGGCACACTGGTACCATGTTAGCGCGTCACCGGCCGCGATCCAATAACCCTCTATGCCGGGCATATATAGTTCAGTAGAGAGCAGCGCTGGTGACAATCAGCCCAAACAAGAAATGAGTCCATTCATTTTTCCCCCATCATGACGACAAAGCTGTTGTTGACTTTAAAAACCAGTGCTAAATAGACTAATTACGGTTATCCATAGACCTGTAGTAATGTGTTTCACAGATAATTGCGCCTCATAGCTCTTATTGAGTGAATGCGTTAAAAAAAAGTACTGAAAGAGGTAAACAATCGTTTGAAGGAAAACTTTCCCTAAACTTTCGAGTGCTAATGATGGATTTATTTTTCTTAACGCAAATAGCCAAAGTAAAACTAGCAAATTGCAACTCACAAATATGACCAAAACTTAATTACAAAATACAAATAAAATTATCGACTCTCCAAATATAAAATTAAAATAATTGACCATCGCAAACTAAAAATAAAGTATATAGAAAACATACAGCATGCTCCTACGCGTGATTATTAGGTACGACTGTCGGTTTTTGAGAAGCCACATAGTTTGAAGATCGCCGCTGTAGTAATGAATATACGGTACAGTGTACTGCTTGGATGTCTTAACGGATGGAAGACAAGTTAAGATGAAGTGTGCTGCTGACGGTTACATGTTTCAGTTTTGCTTTTTTATGCCGCCCACTTGTTCCTGATCATGAATTTCAGTACACAGACAAACAAGTCGCGTTCAGTCGATAATGACAGCTGTAAACGTGAAGTTTGTTTTCGAGATTAAACCACTTGGGTCATCTAACCACGCTTACGTCTTGACTATACTCGTATAAAAGCAATTTGGAGAAGAAAAGCGAATAGCATTGGGGAGGCAGGCTTAACAATTCCATAACAGATACCAACAACACTTGAACTAGAAATTTGGAATTCTCCAGTGACAACAAAATGCAATTTGTTGAAGGAAAAAGAGTAGAAAGTAATTTTACAAAAAGTATTTTTGAGCGACACTTTAAAAAATGATAAATGAAATTGGAGGCGAACCAGTAAAAATAATCCAATGGGAATGGGACTCTCATTTTGCGATCTATCGGAGCGTGTTTAAAAAGACAGTTTAGTAATACAGTGTATATCAAATGATTGTGATATATTTTGAGATATAATATTGCAACCAACTTTTAAACAATTGTAGTCAACAGTCAACGTGAACGCGATCGTTTCGAAGTGACGATGTTACGTTATGCATGTTAAGTAAATGACGTAACTGAGCCTAAGAGGACCATTTTCAAACCAGTACCGTTTTCATTGACAGAGGTGCTAAGAAATGCATGATCTTCGGTTAGCTGAAACAGTCGATAGTGTTCTGCCTATAGATAATAAATTATGTGCTGTCTGATCAATAAAGGTGTCGAGTGATCGAGAGGATAGCGCGTTTTCCTCGTGTCCCGTTATTGCAGTTTCGATTCCGGACAATTTCGGAAATTTTTCGGGCGAGAGAAATTCCTTCGCACGCCTTATTTCGGAGTAGAAGTAAAATCATGGGCCGTACCTGTAAGATATCGGGACGTCAAAGTTTCCCTTGACTTGCTGCATATTCTGTAATATTTCGAACGCATTACATTGAATTTTTCTGACAACTAGACCTGAACAAAAATGTGAAAAAAGAGCTGAAGAGCATCATGGATTATTTTGAATTATGCGTTGTTCTACGCGCACAATTGATTTCGATTAACAGTCCCATCTCAATCAAAAAGCGATCTAGATTTTTTTTTCTATCTAAAGGATAAAGCACACGCTGTCTAAATCAAAATCAGTCTCGCTCGAGTGCACAGAAGCGAATTGGAAGCATTAGAATTAAAATAATGGACCACCAATTTTAACGTTCGTCAGAGCACAAAACCGACGAAGAGAGACGGAGAGAAAGTGAGCTCTACAAAGGAAAAAGGACGACCTATCTCGCCAAATTCACACAGAAGCATACGGGGACATCAACTCAATCGGAATGATGATAACTCACGATTCCGAGGCGAGATTCGCTCAACTGCGAAGAAGAATTCCCGAAGCACACAAATACATTACAGAAGTTTGAAATCGCTTGTTTTGAGAATGCAGTGCGGAAGAAAGACAAGGCTATGAGGCAATACCTACTAGAAACCAGAAAGAACTTACGGGCTTTTCATAGGCTTCTATGGTAGAACCTGGAGAAACATACAAACTCCTACAGGTTCCAACCGGAAACCTGGGGAACAACTCAGAACAGCTCTGAGAAACCTATGGCTGGAGAACCATATAGGTTAATATCGACAAACAATTTGCGAGGATCTAAATGTAGACGATTTAAAATTATTTTTATGATTTTCTTTTTGTTGTAATGAAATTATCGTACGACTCGTCGAAGCCCAGTCGGTATTGCGACTGACTGTGGCTCGGCGGTCCCAAGTTCGATTTCCGGCGCGGGCTCTCGAAAATTTAGATCGAAAATACTGGTGAAAATGTGCCCCCTCGCATAAGGCCTAAGCACCAAGAGGGGCACCAAGAGGGGCACCAAGAGGGGCACCAAGAGGGGCACCAAGAGGGGCACCAAGAGGGGCACAGAAGCGTCTGTAGTGCAGTTTCTGCAGTGATGGGAAATAAAAAAAAATTGTAAAGTTTTGGGCAGCACAAAAATAAAAATAATTGCGGATGAAACGAGATGGTAAGAGCACGACTGGAAAAAGGGCAATTGCGCCATACTCTGACGTTCCAATTCCGGTTGCGCTAATTTCTTATCGATGAACTTCGAAAAGCGCCATCGCGGCGAGTACATCGCCCTCTCCGCCTTTGCTACTACCTCCTCTCACCACCACCCATCCCTACCACCCCCACGCTCCGCTCCGCAATTGTCTACGGATTTGGCGCGACGTTTTTAGATGTTCCAATTAGGATAAGTGTTTTCCATGATTACCACCATCGAACCGACCAACCGCATCTTCAGCAACCTCCCCCACTTTTTTCACTTCTGATGAGTATATGTATGTACCCAACGATATATCCCCACATCTCGTATTCCCCTACTCCCCTCCCTCCTTCATCAATACGCCTGTGTCACATAGAAACGTTATTAGTTTTTCAAAGTGGTGGATTAGTGAATGGCGCTTGAGGAAAAAAAACACACGAAACGCAGAAATATTTTCAAGATTAGATTTCGATCGCAACTAATATAAAAATTGGACAGCGAGACACTCAACCAGAAGAATTTAATCGAAATCCCAATTTTCGCTAAAAAATAAATCTGTAATTACCGTACAGAGAAAATATTAATCACAAAAGATGACACAAAAATTTAAAAATATAAATTTTTTGGACAAACTCACAAACCAATCATTATAGAATTCTGTTTAAAAGACGCTTCTAAATGCAGACATTATAATTTTCCCCCCGAAGATTGTCTCTGGATTCTGTAGATTTTCGTACGTTGGCCGCGTTACTACGGATACATTGTGTAAAACCCTGTTTCGCTGAATCCTTCAGAGAAAACAATTGTTAATGTGTGTGTCTAGCAGAATTATTAGCCACACATAACATTATTTTCTCTTATTCGACGAAGCATATTTCACTGATAAATTATAAATAAATAAATTATATCTGCAATTCACCAAAGACGAGTCGAATCGAAGCCATACAAAAAATATGAGAAATCGTCTGGTCATACCGGTTCGCGAGCCTACCGCACTCAACCAATCGTAATCACGCAAATCACAGCGTATGGATCGTGACAAAAATTAATACCTCAACCCCAAACAGAACAGTGTATCTATCTGTGCACCTATATATACATGTAGATGTACCGAGTTTATATACATGTAGATATATAAAGTAATAAACTAATTTTTATTAGCTGCATGAACGCGCGCGCGCAGGACCCGAAACGATGTAAAAATCACAATCTTCGCAGGGTGTCGCTGACGAAGGGATATAAACCAGGTAGGTTAAGACGCCCCACTACCACCACTACCACCACCACTACCACCTACAACTCAATCTAGCCACTGTCTAACAAGATTCAAGCCAATTAGGGGGAGGGGCGCTTCTTTGGTGCACCGATAAAAACTGACACACAGTCACAGGACTCGAGGACAGGCCGCTCGCTTATTGCAAATGCAAAATGCGTGTGCAAAAACAGCGCCACATAAAAAGTGAGACCTCCGCCCATTAACGACGTAAACTGTTAACACTTTATGAAGTCGTAACCGAAGTTTATATCTGCGTACGTGGAACTCGTTCGTGTAAAAGTCGCGCGCTTCATCGGGCCCTGTCGATTGCGTTGGGAGTTTATTCATGTATCGAAGGGGGGGAGGAGAGAGAGAGGAAGAGAGAGGTTATAGGATTGACTGGTGGGGTAGGGTGTGTGTTAGGAGGAGTAGGAGGGGTTATTGGACGACAGTTGCTACTCCGTTTGGTTTTATCTACAATACTTGTGAGAAGGGGGAGAAATAATGTTTTTCTTTCCTGAGACTGGCTTGTGCGCTGATTGGCTTGTCGATCGGATAGCGGTTAAATATAAGATGTCGAAAAAATAAATAAATATCACTCATGCGCTGCAAAGTAGGGATATGAAACAGAGCGGAGCACACAGGTTATTTACACACACGTAGGGGGAGGA
This sequence comes from Mycogona germanica, assembly GCA_034698785.1. NCBI lineage: Eukaryota > Metazoa > Arthropoda > Diplopoda > Chordeumatida > Chordeumatidae > Mycogona > Mycogona germanica. The sequence continues at coordinate 6,180 of JAQGBY010002731.1, read as the reverse complement.
CTGGATGAATAGCTACTGCTGAGTAAGTGCCTTTCAAAGGGACATCCAGGAACGACACAAACACAGCCAAAATACATGTTGATGCTAGGGTCTACACCGAAAAAAATACTCTTGTTTCTACAAAACAAATTAACGATGGCCTCAGGACAACGTTTTAAGGGGGAAGGGTGAACTAGCAAATTGAGGCGAATGAAAGAACAAGAAAATACCGAGAAGTGGGCACGCGTAGTGGGTGCGTGGGCAAGATAATCCAAAGTCAACTAGGCAAAAGAGAAAGTGACTTGGCAATAGAGCATGAAAAGTGACGACGTGAGCGACAACTTAAGTGCAAAAACGAGAAAATTAATAATCATCAACCTTGGCGGAATTCGAGCACAACACTACATCGTGAACATCTGAAATTTCTCAGCAGCCTGCATATAGATAAAAAGTAAGAGCTGACTAAAGCGAGTCTGTTTGGAGCTGAGGTAAATATGAAGGGACGATGAAGAAGGTGGAGCGCTAGAGACACGCAGTAAATCCAACATTAAAAAGTCCGTCAAGTTACATAAAATGACTTCATTCATATTTAAGACCTTCGACGAGAGAGGCGAGACGGCAAAGCGCCGACAAGAGTCGAGTACGACTTTAGCCTACTTATAATCACGACATGAAAGATGCCCGGTATCCTCGTAAGACCAGGATCCGGAGCAATGATACATCACTATTATTCCCATGTGTGCCCTTTTGAACAGAGATAAACCTATATCGTCTAAGCACGAGTGACTATTTCAAATCCACATGCTCAGAATTTCAAAAACAAGTTCGTCTATTAGATCCAACCATAATAACAATTCTAAACAGAAAACATCCTAAATTGTGCTTGGACTGTAAAAGAAAGTTGCTTAAAACCCTTCGCATATTTAGGAATTTTTGACTTTGTTTTTCTGGAACATAAAACATTTGAATCACAGTTATACCCAGAAATATTATATTCATTCATTTGTTAAATGCTATCAAAGTTTGCAAACTGTTTTTCTAAATTTCTCATTTCTGAGCGATTTTAATCCGCTGACACTACCCAGGCCAACCACCAACCTTGCAAATTCCACTGAAATATATTATTCTTAAATTTATTTTTACATGTTTCCCATATTTGTTAATATTTCGTCTCCACCAGCTGTTTTCTTCCGAAAATACCGGGCCTCAGGAAAAAACAGACACGTAAAACGATCCACCAAAGTATACACTAAAGTCTATACAAACAAGCACGGGCCTGAAAACATTTCCCATTTTTCCTTTTTTCTTTTTTTTAAGGAACGGAACGATAACAAACTGGAGTCCCCCCATTGTCCGCCAGCCACACATATTTTGTAAAAGCAAAAATGAGTTTTTCGACTTTCCCTTCCCCCCCCCCACATAGACAAAAAAAATCCGCATCAAACCACCGTCGAAAGCAAGCGGCTGCACGTGTAAATACTCGATCGGAAGCGGAAGTAGACGAGACGACAAAATGGCGTTGTTTCCGCAAGTATAGCATATCCCCAGCACAAACCACGCATTCGTCGAGAAACGAAACTGTGGACTGACTAAGTCACTCTTGGAATCAGTTCGACACATCAGCTTTTGTACAAAGCGAGGGGAGGAAACGTATCCACATTATGCATACAGCATGTAGTCCGACTGAAAAGAATGGAGAATCTCCGTGTGCGGCACAGTGAAATAAGACACCCCACGGTAAAGGTGAGCCCTTGTCGTAGAAACATGTCGGGACATAAGAGGCAATGGCGATACCAATAATTAAATGGATGGCACCCATGTTTCCTCGATAATGGCGTATCGCGCAGCATAAATACAATCTCTGCTGATGTAGGCCATTTTATGGAGAAAAACACAAAATGCAGTAAGGCCCAGTTTTTTGTAAAACCACAAACAAAATTCGTGGAACGAAATACTACAAATAATATCGCTCGAAACTGAACACCTTTTGAGCATATCTCTCTCTCTCCCTTACACTTCCCTTTCATTCATTTCAGTGTTGCCATCCCCTCCCCCTCCCATCTCCCTTTGCTGCAAGTTTTCCCCGCGATAAAAAAAATCCCCAACTTGTCCAATCCATATTTTTGACTTTATTATTGTAAGCCCGTCGCTTATCGCCTCCGCACGGGGATTGAAACACGCATAGATTTCAAAATTATTCTAGCGTGAAAAATATTTTTTTCTATCTAGGCGTTCACTCCATTGAATATGAAGTGGGCGTTACGTAGATACAGATTGGAGGCGGAGGGATATCCGAGATCGTTCTCAGAATAAAGCCGCTTGACTTTAAGAGAGGCCAACCACACGACGAGCTGTAGTCGTTGACCAGACCTACAGGGCGACAGTGCTGATCCTGTCGGCATATTTGATATTAAATGAAAAATTGTCTCAATTTTTAGATATAGGAAAATTTGCTGTATAAAATAAAAATTTGAAACATTATTTCGAGGCCCCCGGCTTAAAGACAAAAATGTCGTTAATTTGAGATTTTGTTTTTGCAGTACAGCGGCCTGCGTTGTCGCTCCGACTTAACAATTCCAACAACCGCATCATTAATTTCGAACAATCGCTGAGCCCGCTGTGGCCCGGCTACACGACAAATTAGCCTATTTGATCAATTGCCGTGTGGATATTTGCATAATTAGCCACCGTCGGCAATCCGCAACATGTTGACAGTCAGTTGACGTAATTGACGCCTCGGCCACAACACGTGTGCGGACAGCACAGGGCGGTCGTAAGGGAACCGGCGACCGGATTCATTTTTCAACGGCCACCAACAGATCACCCCCAAATCCGAGCTTGTCCTCATTGACCATGACCAAGAGTTTTAGGGGGGTGATGGAAAGCTCCGCCCAATTTGGGGCTTTGCGGCATTACACGGCGGAGGTTGCGGGGAAACCAACAAGTTAAATCTGGGACCATTAAACACGAATGTCAACGCATAGAGGCATTTGCCGTACACGACTCAACCTATTCAGTAAATGTATGGCTATGGATGAAACAGCCTTTGCTAAAATGAGTGTTTTATACTTTATACGTGCGTAATTTAAACAACCTCGTCTATGAGCGCGGCGCTTTTTCAGTTGGTAGCGTACATTTTGTCATTTGTCAGGTAACAAGCGGTGCTTACTCCGTCAAACTCCATTCACTACAAAAACGGCTTTGGAAAAAATTAATTGGTGATAGCACGAAACATCAACAGTAAAATATACAGTTCTCATACCACTTATCTGAGAACTACAGATCTACAGAACTACAGATGCCTACATCGGACATACAACTTAAGCAGAGCCAGAATTCATAGCGGTGATCCACTCATTTTCAAGTGTTGGGGGATTACTTAAATTGCAATGGATTACTATATCCAATAACATAGCTTTAATTATGATAACGAAAATTGTTTGAATTGCATTCTAACAACACGACTGACTTCAACTAATTTCATTTTCAATTTGTCGGATTTAACTGTCGACAAAATTGGACAAGAAAATGTGTTCAGCGCAGAATCGACCATATGTATTGAAATATTGTTGATCGACAGACAAAAAAAACAAGTCAACAAGAATATCGGAACAGAGCACGCAAAAAATTATTTCGTCTCAGCTCCCCCCCCCCGTCCGCACGCCCCACCAAAAACCATCACCACCACCACCAGCACAAAAAAATAACGTCAAGGTACACAAATTTTTGCTCATCATTGCCGACACTCTGTCTACTTTTCGCGGGGCCTAGCTTGTCACCCGAATCGCGTGGCATTACAGCAAAGGAACACAAAAAACACGTCTAAAGTTCGCTACGTGTTTTGGTACGGGCCAAGATATTCGCTTCAAGACATGCAACTAGCCTCCTCATGTTGTGACCGGCCTGTCCTCCTCATCCCGGATCAAACCCACGCGTACCCCGCGAGATGGAAACAGCACACACGCACGCACGTATTTTGGAAATAATACATTAAAATTGCAAATAAAGATATAATATTTAAATATCAGACGTTCATAACGTAATAATTCAGACGTACTAATAAGCTATTTGAAATAAATCCATTTGTTTATATACATGTTCTTGGATAGAGATGTAGCAAATTACGTGAGTATGCATGTATGAGTAAAAAAATACCATGAATGAACCAAACTGATAAATCTATTTAGTTGAAAACATGAATTCGTCCCTTAAAAGCCATCCCACTAAGAGACCGTTTCGAGAAAATATATTGGAACTGTTTCTATTCAAAAATTCAAAATAACACCTTAACGCTGTCCTGCCCTTAAACACTAAAGTATTCCATGCAACGGTACACAAATGATTCGTTCCACTAACACCCATCACCGTTTTCATTGGTACAAATTGAGCGCGGGCCTCACGCAGTTTTGGGACGCCATTTGGCCACCGAGCCGTTGATCAGCATGTGCGTGCGTGTGGCGGCGAAAGAAAAAAGGCCAAGCTCATGCATCATCACCCGTCAAACGGAAATGATGGATGCAAGTTGCGCAGGAGTGAGAAAAACCGCGACAGTGGCGCGCACTTGCAAACGTGATGCTGCGATGAAAGAAAAAACCACACACTGAGAACCATAAATGAAAACAGGCGGGACAACTGGTTTTTTTATTATCGGGCCCGCGCCAACCATATGCAGTCCGAACTGTTTTCATCCACGATATCAGATGCGATGAAGCAGCACCACCCCAATCAATATGCCAATAAAGCCATCTCTTTCAAAGAGCCAGTAGAGGTGTAAGATATAAAACTAGGGCCCTATTCGTTTACGCGAACATTAGGCAGTCAACCAAACGTTTCCTCTCTTGCACAGAAAAAGATTTTATTAAAGGCGATTAGCCAGGGGGGCGATCCTGCACAAAAGCAAGTGACGCCCCAAGTGGTGACACTAATCATTGAAAACTACATTTTTAATTTGGCGGATCATTATAAAATCACTTAAAATGGCGCGAGAAGATGCATCTAAAACCTTTGAACCATCACACAATGAGATAAGATTTTATTATTGTTAAAGATTCTAACATCGGTGTGTGGCCTAGGATAAGCAAAATACTAGGTCGGGCCCTAAAGGGTTTATTGAACGAACTACTACAACTAACTCAGGAGATGCGACATATAATCAATAATCAGGATATTGAAAACTCGCATATGCATTACATCAAAAGCCATGCCCATGAAACAAAAGTTGAAAATACGTATAGCCTTGCCTGCCTATAATTACAGTGGCAACAAAACATATGTATCTGCAACACAACGTATCAACCAAACAAATGTTTCCGCTAAAGTCGATTTTCTCGAAACGCTAAACTGCAAGAAATAAAAAGCTAAAATGAATAACGAATTCATGATGGTGATGGTGGGCCAACTTAACAGTGCTGATGCTATGTGCAAGAACCAAAACCGTGGCGGTGAGTGCGACTTTTTTATCTGAATCCCATAACAGATTGGCGCGGGCGAAGCCCAATGGAACGAAAACATATATTTTCCACATAGGCGACGGCGGTAATGTTATCAAGACTACAGAGTAACGTAACTCCGAACCTGTATCGATAGTGCAGGAAACCGAGATTTAATTAAAAGTGTGCACGCAGAAAAACTACCCACAAACAAATCACATGCAGTCTATCGAGGGCTACGCAAAATGCAATACAGCACATTTACAGTGTTTGCATATGAAATGATACAACTGTACACCACTTTCCCATTCTCGGTAAAAACAGACTTCTTTCTTATTAATAATAAACCGCCCTACAGAGCGTCCCTCGGTGCTTCTATAGAATTCGATAAAAAATTAATTATCTTGTTTGTTGAGAAAAAAGCCAATATGCTCAATTTTTTAAATTGCTCAAAAAAAATTTATTGAAACGCATGTTTGCTTATTTGATTTTTTTCGGTCCCTTCACTGTAGTCACTGCACTACAGGATTTTCTGTACCCCTCATGGTGCTTAGGCACTATGACGAAGGGCAAATTTTCACCAGTACCCCGGGATTAAAAATAGAGATTCCTGATTTCTACAACTGTGAACGCTACATTTCAAGACTAGGTGGCGCACATTTAAACGTATGATTGAAACTGTCGCTGCTAGCAGTATTGTTGGAAATACGCATTAGCCAACACTGAGTTTCAATGTATATGTGAGTCCCTTTCCTTCCCCAATCTGCGTAGG